>CM021100.1:660852313-660932646 GCA_007115665.2 Sequoiadendron giganteum
CCCTAAACCCTCTACCCCTTACATTGGACCCTGAACCTAATCCTTCAACTATATACCCTCAAAACTATACCCTAAACCCTCTACCCTCAACCAAGTAAACCCTTAACCCCAAACGCTTCAACCCTAAACGCTTAAACCTTAAACCTTCCACCCTATACCCTCAACCAAATACCATTTACCATCAAACCTATTCCCTTAACCCTCAAACCTTAAACCCTAATACCCTAGAAACCATCAACCCTATAGGTCCTCCACCCTAATCCCTCAACCCTATACCCTTAACCCCTATCACTTTCTCTCTATCTATACATCTCACCTCTCCCTCCTTCCCTCCCTCCCACCTTCTCTAATTTTCTCTATCTATCATCTCCCTCTTTCTGTGTACCTCTCGTTCAATCATTCCCTACCAACCTCTCTCACTCCCTCTATCCATCTCTCTTTATGTCCCTCCCACTCCATCCCACTCTCTCCCACTACCTCTCTCTCCCTCTCTCTCACGTCTCTTCCTCCCACCCCCTCTCTCTCTAAGGTCTCTCCATCTAGCAACCTACCTAGATAACTCTCTCTTTGTCTCTCTCCCCTCTCTCTATCTATCCCTCCAACCCTACCTAGATAAGTCCCTCTCACTCCACCCCCTCTTTCTCTACCTCTATTAGGTCACTACCTCTCACACCCTCTCCCTCTCTTAGGTCTCTCACTCACACTCCCTCTCTCTCCCACTCTCTCTCTCCCTCTCACTACCTATCTCTCAAGTCTCTCCCTCTCACCCCCCTCACACTCTCAAGTCTCTCCCTCTCACACCTCTAAAGTCTCTCCCTTTCACACCCTACCTACATAACTCTCTCTTTCTCTTTGTCTCTCCCTCTCCCTCAATTATCTCTCTCCCTCTCCCTCTCCCTCAATTCTCTCTCTCCCACCCCCCCTCTATCCCTCCCACCCTACCTAGCTAATTCCCCCTCAACCCAACCCCTTCTCTCCCACTCCCTCTCTCTTAAACTCTCACTTCAACCCCCTCTCCATCTCTCCAGCCTCTCTCTAAATTCTCCCTTCATCTAAAGACATACATACAAGCATAATACATATGTACATATAATCTTACATCCATACAAGCATACATACATACATGTACATAAAAATATATCAGCATACATTAATATATTAGCATTTAACATAAAGTAAGACATAACACGAGCGCATTATAACACGCTCGCGTTATGTGCTAGTAGACATGTTCCCCGCATAAGCAAAAACCATGTCAAAAGTGAGATATAACGCGCTCGCATTATATCTTGCTTTGGAAATTCCTGAACTTTAAGCTTGGTATTTGCCTTGGAATACCAACCCAAAGGCTTGGAGGGTATTCCCAATGACCAGAGACGTGTTTTTAAAAAATACACCATATTTCTCATAATCGAGTTCGTGCTCACCGTCAGGATTGCACGTGGTTCAATATCAAAAAAATCGAGCACATGGGTAATGTTGGGTTATCTCTTAGCTATCCAACGATGTAATTTTTTTACTTTCTAAAAATGTTAAGCCTTTCATCCATAATTTATTTTATCTTTGTCTTTTTTTTTGCCAAAAATCAATGTTTGGTATTTTTTTCGTTATAAATTAACCGTTCTTCAATTTTTCAAATAAATTACATTTTTAGAAACTAGACTCCATTCTACAAAATTATAAAATTATAAAAAAAAAACAAATCAATTAGTTTCCAAAATTTGTAGTGGTAACACGGCCAAAATTCTATTTTTTGGATATCTCCACTTTGCAAATTAGTAAAAAATCAAATATTCATTAAAAAATTATCAAGAAAATCGTGCATCAACTACATACTATTAGCTAACTTTTGACCATTGCGATTTTAAAAATACTAAAAAAAAGTTCACCGTACGAGGGTAGTGCAAGAGTTGCTATGTTATGTTTTTCTGACAAAAACTACACCAATTTGTGTACGTCCCTCATTTGAACTCCTTAATCTCAATCATTTTCAAAATAAATTAGTAGTTTAGAAAGTAGACTCAGAGCACTTGAATCCTTATTTTTGTTCCATCTCAAAATTTTGAGTCTAAGTATCCTCAATTTCACGTCCAAGGTCAGTATTTCTTGATTTCAGAAAAAAGTTGTTCACTTAAGTCCCCTTTTTGGGAACCATCTTGGTGCACTTACCCAAATTTATGGACTGTGTGTGAGGGTGGGATAGGACTAACCCTA
Source organism: Sequoiadendron giganteum (assembly GCA_007115665.2). Lineage (NCBI taxonomy): Eukaryota > Viridiplantae > Streptophyta > Pinopsida > Cupressales > Cupressaceae > Sequoiadendron > Sequoiadendron giganteum. Next base: position 660,854,528 of record CM021100.1, read on the forward strand.
TCATGAGCACTATGTGATTATCTTATCATGACTATAATGTGATTATCATATGATTGATCTTGTCCTGATTGCTATATGAGTTGGTGAGGTTCTTACTGATGTGTTTGGGTGAAGGGGATAGTGTTTCATCACTCACTTGTAAGTACCCTGTGAGCTACAATTCTTTTTTCATGGTGTGACTATTTATATGGATATGTACATGCACGACTACTTTTTGTGCTACAAGTTGCAGGTACTAGGCATCAACTCCACCTGAATTGGCAGGTTTGAGCATGCCCTAAAACCCAATGGAACAGTTGATCGAAGATAGCACTTGGTGTTGAAAATGAAGGTAAAACTGTAGAATAATTTAGCTTAAAATTTGTAAATCATGTGTAACTATAGATTCAATTTTAGTATTCTTTGTCATAATCTATTGTGTATGATTAATCTTGAATTAGATCAATTTTAATATTGTAGAAAGTAGATAGAAGATTGATAGAAGAAATATAAGACAGAATAGAAAGGACACCGCATGTACGTGGAGAAAACCTTTTCGGGTAAAAAAATTCACCAGATTTGTTCTTGCTTGTATTATTTAACCTGTGAATGAGTTACAATAATAAAGATTCAATACTCCTTGATATGCTTCTTTTGTCTTCAAGAAATCTTCTTCATAACAAGTCTGCAATATTTTCTCACAAAACTCTCTCATACAATTGTTGCAATAATAGACATTATTCTTGCTTACAAACTCATAAGAGTTAACTTATATAATATGACAAAGCCTCTTGAGAAAATCCATGCCTAGGTTGCCAAGTTGAGTTCAAACATGCATGACAAAGTCAAAAAAGAGTCTCCCTCAAAGTTGGCACCCAACACTGAAGTGTCAACCTTGTAGATGTCAAAAATATCTTTTGCAAGCTCATCCTCAAAGAAGGCATCCAAAATGGGTCCCACTTAACAGAGCATCATAAATATCTTTTCTATGCAATAGTTGTAACTCAAAGATGCCAATTTGGGCGCCCAAGGTGGGCCCAAGTTAATCTTTGTTAACTAAAACACATTTGTTACCGATTCATGCAAAACAATATGCATGCATGATCCTCCATCTGTTAATTGAATGTACCAACCTATTATTTGTCCATGCAACTCAATTTTATTGAGATTAACTAACATGCAACTGAAGGTAACTGAAACATAATTGAACTAAATTGAACTTCAATCCCTATTTTATAGGTACTCAACATGCATAAATCAAAATCCCTATTTTGTAGGAACTTGAGACACATTTTTGAAGTGTACTCAATTCACCAACCAGTTAACTAAACCATGGTGGATCCCACCTCCCATGTGGGCGCCCATGTGCTCCTATTTTGTAGGAGCTCACTCCAAGGCGTCCCCACATGCTCCTATTATTTCTAGGAATAACTACAAATGTCAAATTAAATGTTTATTTCAGTCCAAATTAATCTCTTCCTAATCCTAGTGTTGTGCAACACATTCCAAGGACTTAAGAGATACATGAAATGTGTTTACAATACAATTAACTGGCATCCTATTCCCAACACTTGGTCCCCTACCTTAGCCATCATCCTCGAAGAGGATGAGTACCTCGGTCTGATACCTTATCAATGTTGTCAATTTTTTTCAGTGTGCTTGATTAGTGTGCTTGAAGTTTTGCTTTTCAACCCTGGATAGTGGTCGGGAAATCATTTTGGTATTCGGCTTTATTTAATTTAAATTATTTGATAAAGTGTCTTTGGTTATCCTATACATTAAAATATTTTTCTAAGAAAAGGCACAATTTGATAAATAAATATATAAATATAGATGAATATATATAATCATTGTTAATAATAAAATAAAATTATGATGTCATGTTAAAATTAACAAATAATAATAATAAGGTAATAAATAAAAATATTAAAAAATCGGTTATATATTAGTGTATAAGTAAATGTGAGTAAATGATTTATCCGCTTGTGTAAAATGGGAAATTTGTCATGTTATATTGTTATGAATTTTAAAGGAAATTCTTTTAATTAATTTAAAACTAACTATTGATTTAATAAATTAAAATTAGCTTTAAGTCATTGATAGTTAATTGGAGCAGTAAGGGGGACTTTGTTTTCGAGAATGAGGGAGAAAGAATTTTCCTTTAATACACCTTTGATATACTGATGGTTGCCACCAAGTTCTTCTGTTTGTGTCTCGTCTTTGGTGCAATCGGTACACAAGTCTCTTCCTTGTACTTTCTATCATTTATTTGTTATTTCTATCCTTTATCTGTTACATGTTTATTACGGGTGCCTCATTCAAATACATATTTTAGCATAACTTACTTAGAGTAATTGGCTATACTAGTAAATGCTACATATATTGTGCCTTCAAGGGAAATGGTTTCCTTCTTCTTTTATGTGATTTTACTTCGCTTCCTCCCCTGTTCTTATGTCATTTAGTATAATTTATATAGTAAGTATTTTTCAAATTTTGCTAGCAACCTTATTTGTTGCTTTATGTTTTTACTACATTAGCAAACCCAAATTTCTCATCTCGTTTCATCCTCTTTTAATGAAGTAGTTATAGATCTTTTTCTTGATGAGCAAACCTCGGTTTAATAAATCGAAGCTTGCATACTAAATTATTTCCAACTTGAGGCCATAAAAGAGGCAATAAAGTAGTATTTGTGTTATATACAAGTTAGAGCCAGTAACAACATGGAGATTATACATTATTTTGGTAAAATGATATATTTAATGGTTATATCAGTGTCCAATTGTTATACTATTTGTTTTGTTTAAGCCATCAAACATAGTCGATAATTTATAATATAAAGTTTCGAGAATTTATAATATAAAGTTAAGTAATCCATAATTAAAAACAAGATAGCTAGAAGTAAATTAAAATTCTAAAGGGAATAAAACATATTATTGTTAGCCAACTACATAATCATGGAGCTACGATATTATACCTTAATATTTCCAACCTATATACACTATCAAAACAAGGAGATATACAATGCACCTCACAAATTTAAAATAGAAGCTATACCATACAATTATATATTTACATATATATGTATATTTTCTATAAAATATGAGTATTTATTTATTCCATATTAATTCACATTACTAAAAGCATAATTGCATACTTAAATCAATTATTTATTTTATATATATATATATATATATAACTCAAAATTATGTATCTATATATTATGTGCATATAAATCCATGCATATATATGAATTTATTTATAATTACTCTCTAATCTACCAATACTAAAGTCTTGCAACATGTATATAATGGAACAAATGATATCCATAGCAAAATGAGTATATGCAGCAAATTGTTTTTACCACAAAAAATCTGTTGAACAAAAGGGATATAAAAATTCAATCGGAGTATTACAAAGCGTAACTTGCCAATAATTTAAAGGGAACTCAAAGGATTATATTCCTAAAGAATGACAACAACTACAATGCTTGGAGGCTAAACAAAGAGTTATCGAAATAAAAACTGCAAGAGGGACTTCTACAATTACTAGCATGATTGACTTTAATGAATGAACATGACAACGCTATGGGCTCCTACTTGATCTATTTCAAATGCAAATTTTACTGCAAAACTATAGTCTAAATGATATAGTAATCTTAAATTTGCATTATCAAATATTTTCATATTAAAGGAAACATGTTCCAATTGGTCAAAGAAGATATAACAAATTAAATCTTTCCAAGGAGATGGTTACTAGTTTGAATCGCTTAATTATTATTTGTATATGATATCCTTCGACTGAGATTGCTTGCAAAAGACACTGTGTAGGGTGGTGACCAAGTAAGCCACTTAGGAGTGACAAATAGTTGGAAGACAAAAGGGCTCAAATCAATTTTCCAACAATCCAAAAATCGAGGCAATTACTACATAAATTCATTTGATTAAGGATCATGATAAAGCCAAAACATATTTGAGTCATGCATAACTAGATTTAAAAACCTCATTTCAAGCTTATGACAAAATAAGACAAAACAAAACTCAGCTTCCTATTACATGGGAAAATATCTATTCCAAACTTAATAATCACCTTTTAATTTGGCCTCTCACTATACTGACTAAGGCATGAGAATAAATATATTGCAAGAATAAATAAGAACTATTTGATTATCCCTAACTCCAAGCAGGTAGATAATATTGTATCGGCTTACTAAAGTAGAGGCAAACAATGAGTTGTGTACCACATCAAATGTTTAAGAATGAAATTGATCATGCATACACAAGCTCTAGATTTTGAATTCTTTCTTTTGATCCTTAAAATCTTTCTCAGCGTCACCTTCGAACAACCTCCCCTCTTTTTTTCCCTTGTATTTTAGCTTCAATCATATTTTATATGACTTCCCTCTTTCCCCCCTAATTCATTTTTAGGTTATCATTAGATTAAGAAACCCTCCAATAACACCACTTTGGGTTCCAACCCCATTGGGAGTCACTCCCCCTACTTGCAACTAGTAAACCCTACACAGAGCAAGGAATTGACCATCTTGTACACTCATCACAATCACATGAATCCATACATAGTGCAAGGCATTGACCATTTTGCACACTCATCACAATCACATGAATCCATACATAGTGCAAGGCATTGACCATCTTGCACACTCATCACAATCACATGAATCCATACACAAATAGGAGAGCAATACCCTAAGAATTTACATTTTACACAATACACATGACCAACAATATTGTCAAACCACTTTCAAGGTTAACAACTTGAAACCAAATATACCCCCTTCTAGGCCTCTGGAAACCAACATACTAAGCATATTCCCAAATGGCACATATGCTTGACAACAATGCCATAAAAACTTAATCCAATAGCCATGCCTCATTGATTAATACAACAATTAATCACTACATTATATCCATGAAAATATTCTTTAAAATAAGGCATTATTCATTACAGGTAATTATATTTAAGACAAAACACAATAATTTAGCTCACTTTCCTCGACATTTAATAGAATAAGTATTGGAAAAACAAAATATTCACTCTAATAATCACAACTATGCATATGCATACATACATATACTTTCTAAACCATCACATGAAATAGTTTTATCATAAGAAGCAATACTCTAGGTTAGTCATACTTCAAGGCCTTATAACGTTTATATTATCAATGGCATACATATGTAAACTTGCACCATCACACGGGCATATCTTCATAATTAATAATCACTTCTCAACTTAAATATAATTCTATTTACTTTATTAAATTTTATATGTTAAAAACAATCACATAAATATTAAAATCATATAAATATATATAAATTTCATTTATTTATTCTTTCTAAAAACAATCATTTAAATTCTATATAATATAAATAAATGGAACTATTCTTTCACATATATCTAACCTATAGAGAATCACTTTAAAAAAACAATAAGGGAAAAGTTTATCTTAAAGGGTGGAATATTCTCTAACACACTTTTCTTTATTTTAGAACTTTCTTTATTTTTATATCACATGAATTTTGATGAAGTATCAATGGAATGTTATTATATTCCTGTCTGTAGACATTAAATGAAACATGTACTTTCAAAAGAACGATGGTAACAATTTAACTAGGTAAACAAACACATTTTAAAGCCCCGAATGAGACAAATAATAAGAGAATCATACTATGAAATGGGAAAAATATGAATGGGAAATAAATAATCAAGGACTATTCACACTAAAACAATTTTCTAAATACATATATGATCTAGATTACCCTCATAGTATTATTGAGGTTTGGGAGAAACTCTAGTTAGATCCCATGAACATTAATATATTATATTTTATCTACTCATGCTTTGTTACTAATAATAGGTAACAATTCTCTAAAGATACCAAATTTTACAACACCACATAAAGGAAAGAAGACTTAAATTGTAACCTCGTGAATATTAAGACTCAATGAACAAAACCAAGAGTAAAACTCTTAAATTGAGCTATGAAAACAAGTCTTAATACTTTAACCAAACCCTTTTAAAAGTTCAGATCAATATGAAGTTTATTTATTATTTAACCTGAATCATTCAAATTAAGTAACCAATCCCTAACTACCAATTACCTATATGTGAAATGACTCAATTAACTTAATTAATTACTTAGTTCACTTATCTATTTACGAAATAACCAATTCACTTATATAAACACCGACCCATTTATCTAAAATAATTAAATGCTCGATTTGCTATAATTACCTAATTAAAATATTTTTATTGAACAACATTTTCATTTCTTCTAATACGTTCTTTTACTGTTGATAATAATATAATATATCGTTTTATTATTAATCGAAATGCAACCTATAATACAAATTATCAGATTCCCATTCGCATCAATCTAACAAAGAAAAATCGAAATATAAATATCGTAAGAATAATAAAAGCAAATCGAAATATAAATTATCAAACTCCAAGCGATATAAATCTCATTATCGATAAATCTGAAATCATAACGCAGTTTATTAATACCCAAAATAACCTAAATTCCAAACATGCTGCAAAGGCAACATCGGACGCACAAGAGAAAATGGCGCGTGGCCCACCCAGCAAGGTTGGTCTGTGGTCTATGCGCCAATGCACACACCAGGCATTCAACTACTTGGCAGAACACCCTCCGGTAGATCTCGGCTCATGGAACGAAACGCCAGCAGGAGGTGCGCAAATTGAACATGCGGAAAAGGCTTAAGAAACTTACAAGAATGTAATCGGTGGCCTGGCTTAAACGTCACACACTAAGCCTTTGACTTAGTGGTTGTTTCGCGTGGGCCCTTCCAACCTATTCGCTTTTGTAAGTTTCGGTTTTTCTGTTGGTAAATTTCGATGGTGATAAATTTATTTCGCACAAACTGTATTAATCCACTAGCGTAAGAATATTGCTTTATCACTACGGTCAGAAACTGGAACTATTTAATAATTAATAAATAACATTTAAAATATATTTAATGTTGTTTTATAATTATTTAATATTATTTAATTAATAACATATTTTTGTTAATTTTAAATTATATTAATTATTAATGATAAATAATATATTATTAATAGTATATAATAGTATATAATGTATTATTTATGATTAATAATTAATATTATTTAATATTATATAATAATTAATAATTATATTATTCCAACTATTATATAATATATTTAATGTTATTTAACTAAATATATCATTAATATCTAATAATTATAATTTAAATAATATAATAAATGTTTTATAAATAATATTAAATAATTATTAAAAATAATTTAAATAATTTTATTTTTTTCTTATATAATAATTATCATTTTTATAGAATATTAAATATATAATCATTATTACATAATATATTATTTAAGTTATAATTATTTTGAAGAAGGGGTAAATGAAGCTATGAAGTAGTGAGATCACAAAAGGAGACATCATCCCCAATTTAAATATTGAACAATAAAATTTCAATGGGGTTTGAACTTTGATGGTAAAAGAAGCATCACAACTACTTAACCATTCCACTATGCCACTATTGGTAAATATAGTATATGCTAAATAATTAAATATTATTTAAATGACATTTAATATATTTAAGTTATTATTTAATAATTATTATATAATATTAATTATTATAATCAAACTATTAATTATTATCTCAATTGTTGATGAAGATGGTCATTGATCATTGTTTAGGAGAATGCAAATCAATTAATGAAAGGAAAAAGTTAAGCATTGACTATTTAGGTGGCATACATGGGGCTTGCTTAACTTGTTCCTTCCACTAACTAGTATTTGTTTTCCTCAATAATTGATATTGACTATGATCATTATAATTCACCATCAATAGTTGAAATAACATTTAAATATATTGAATAATTTGATCACATAACATATTGTAATAAATATTAATATCATTTAATAATTAATAATTAATATTATTTAAAAATTACTAAATAATAGACTAAATATATTAAATATAATTTTAATAATAATTATTAAATATATAATATATTTAATAATATAATATGACAATTAATACATTTACCTATTTTTTGTTAATATTTGCTAAGATTTTATGAGAAAAATTAAGGTCAAACTATAAGGGCCCATAGAATAGGAAGTGGTATGAGAGAGATGGAGGATGATATCCAATAATATAAGGTCAATTCGGTGAAGATATATCTAGCCAACATTGAAATATTTGACAATAAACAAAAGTAGAAGGTAGGAAAAAGGTGAGAGCCTTTGAATTTAATTATTTTACATATATTATATTTACAATAGTGGAATGGTGGGATGGTTAAGTAGTTGTGATGTTGCTTTTGCCATCAAAGTTCAAACCCCTTTACCCCTTTTTCAAAATGATTATAATTTAAATAATATATTATGTAATAATGATTATATATTTAATATGCTATAAAAATGATAATTATTATATAAGAAAAAAAATATTTAGATTATTTTTAAGAATTATTTAATATTATTTATAATAATTATTTAATATTATTTATAAAATATTTATTATATTATTTAAATTATAATTATTAGATATTAATGATAAATTTAGTTTGATTAAGGATAAAAAAAAAATTGATGGAATGAAGTACAAAAGAAGACAAACTGCAAATATATTTAGTTAAATAACATTAAATAATTATTAAATATATTATATAATACTAAATAATATTAATTATCAATCATAAATTATTAATATTATTTAAATTATATAAATTTAATATTAACAAAAATATAATATTAATTAAATAATATTAAATAATTATAAAACAACATTAAATATACTTTAAATGTTATTTTTAATTATTAAATAGTTCAAGTATTGGACGGTAGTGATAAAGCAATACTCTTACCCTAGCGGATTAGTACAGTTCATGCGAGATAAATTTATCCTAACGGTACTTACCAACAGGAAAACGGAAACTTTAAAAAGCGAATGGGTTGGAGGGGCCCACACCAAACAGCCACTAAATCAAAGACTTAGTGTGTGACGTTTAAGCCAGGCCGTAATGGGTAGGTGAGATGAGAAGACGTTAGCTCATGGAATGCAATGATTGCAGGATATGCATAAATAGATTTTGCAAGGAATCTCTCAAAATATTTGGAACGCATCCTAATACTGTAAGTTTTGCTTGTTTTCCTGGGCGCATACAGTCATGCAAGTTCAGCGGATGAGGGTGGTGCAGGTATAGAGATGTTTGACAGAAGACCTCCAAGAGATCTCATGGAATGATATGAGGGTAGGGTGCGCCCAATGTGGAACATCCGGAAAGGCTTCAGAAGCTTTCAAGCAAATGCAAATGTTTAACGGCTTGAAAGCAAAAGTGCAACAGTTGTGAATAGCAATGGCCAATCCGATACAATAGGAAAAGAGTTGTGAATGAGTTGAGCAACCAAGAAGCGTTGCAAAACCTACGGTTAAAAAGCAGATGTTGTGACGCAAAGTAAGGGTCGATTATACAAGTAGAGGCTAAGATTACAATATGCAGGCCATGGTAGTTATATAGTATCTTTTGTTATAACGCTGCTGATATTATTTCCTATTCTGAAATATAACTGTCGCTTGATATTATTTCCTACAAAACTCTCTGACTTCTAATACCATGGCTCTAATATTTACTTGATTTAATCTAGAGCATTCTCTATATTTCCATTTAAATTCATCGGCTTAAATAAAAAAAATAGTACAGCAATTGGGCACCGATATAACCATTAAATAGATCATTTTACCAACATAACAAAATCTCCATGTTGTTACTGGCTCTAACTTGTATATAGCACAAATACTACTTTATTGCCTCTTTTATGGCTTCAAGTTGGAAAGGATTTAGTCTGGAAACTTCGATTTATTAAACTGAGGTTTGCTCATCAAGGCAGAGATCTAAAACTACTTCATTAAAAGAGGACGAAACAAGATGAGAAATTTGGGTTTGCTGATGTAGTAAAAACATAAAGCAACAAATAAGGTTGCTAGTGGAATCTGAAAAATACTTACTATATAAATACTAAATGGCATAAGAAGAGGCGAGGAAGCGAAGTAAAATCACATAAAAGAAGCAGGAAACCATTGCCCTTTTGAAGGCACAGTATATATAGCATTTACTAGTATAGCCAATTACTCTAAGTAAGTTGTGCTAAAATATTCATTTGAATGAGGCACCCGTAATAGACAAGTAACAGATAAATGATAGAAAGTACAAGGAAGAGACTTGTGTACTGACTGCACCAAAGAGGAGACGCGGAGGCACGGCTTAACCAGCACACTCTAAGCGTTGACTGCTTAGAGTGGCTGCTGTGGGGTCCACCGGACTTTTCATTTTCCGTTTTGTTTTCCATTGTGTTTCTCGTTCTTCTCCGACTCCCTACGGTGACAGTCATTATCACGGTTAAGTTTGAATTTCAATTATGAATTTACATCTTCCGCTCGCAACAAGCTTCTTGTACTTCTGACCGTGCATTTTCGCGTCCTACCTACAAACCAAGGTAAAGAGAGCATATGGAACGAAGAAAGCTGTTATCTAGAGTGATTGGATACACACAACCTGCGTCCTCCGTGGTGTACTTTTCAGCAGTACCTAGCGGTGATGTTAGAAGATGATCTGATGGAGTTCGCCTGGGGTTCGGAGGTGAGCAAGCATCCCTTCCTGTGGGCTATTCGCTTGGATCTGCATCGCATGACTTTCTACAGGAAGCAAAGGAGCAAAGTTTGTTTTGTAAGCTCGATGCTACAGAGGAAACCGTTGGCTCACCATGAGCTGGAAAGTATAGCGGAGGGCGTCGGTATGATCTGCTGCCCCTTCATGCCGAGGAGGCCATCAATTGGAGATTTGTAACTGCCATTTGGAAGATCCGATTGGAGATGACATAAAAGCCTATCTCTCGAGCAAATGTGGAAGCACTCGCGTGGAGTCTCATGATAGCCGATGACCAAGCCAAATAAATAAGGAAACAAGCACACCGTTTCAAGGAGTATGCGAGGAGTGCCTTCACGCCAGAGGCCTCATCTTATAACAATCTCCAGAGGTTTCTCGCCTCATTGGTTCTTATGCTTTGCCTTCTCACTAACATCATTTATCCACCATTTCCAACCAAATAAAATCATTCTCAGGGACCTACCTCCACTTTCATCTCACATAAACTAAATGGCCTGTCTTTTGTGCTCGAAGTACTCTTTCAAGTTATTAAATTTGTGATCCTCCCTACCATCTCTCGTTTTCTTTCCATCTTTAACTTGTTCTTCCATTTTTAGTTTTGAGAACTAATTATTTCATTATTTTTTTATTTCTAAATGTCTTTATTTTCATATTTCATTCTTTTTTTACTATTAAATTTTACTATTGATTTACGATTCAAATTATTTTATATTTTAATATTAATTTTTGTTATTTGTTAAAGAAAAATCTAATAAAGAATAATCAGTTTCCCTTTTATACTTAATCTTTTTTCTTTATATTATTTTTTTCATTATTTTTAATAATAAAAATAAATTGTTTAATTTTTATGTTCAATTCTTTTTATATTAATTTTTATTATTGATTATTTTTAACAACAAAAGATTCATAACTTTATTTGTATATTCAATTCATTCTTTCATATTAGTTTTTAATATTAGTTATTAAAACAAACCTTGTAAAGAGTAAAAAAAGTCTTTTAATGAGTAAAAAAACAGTTTCTATGTTTAACTATATTTTCAAATTATTTTATTTCATATCATTTGAACTAAAATTTACATTAATTGAAACCATATTTTATCTCTCTTCTATTTTCTTTATATTTTAAAATTAATTTAAGATAATTGTTGTATTTCTTATCCAATCTATCCATTTTCCTTTTATCTCACAATCTAACCATATTATACTTATATTTGAACCTTATAGTAAAATTATAGACTATATGTAATAGATAAAAAGTAAATCAAAAAAATGAAAAAAGATTAATTATAAAATAAAACATACATATTCTTTTTAAATTCTGCAATATAATGTAAAATGAAAAAATATAATTATTAAAAAAAATAATTCAAGATGATATTATCAAATTTATTGTAAGTAAAATAATAATAAAATACTTCAATGAACCTAATAATATTAGAATAAATAAGCATTTAAATGATAAAAGAATAATCCAATAAAATATAATTTTGATAATACAAAAGAAAAAGTTTGGAAAATAAATTAAAGAAACTAATAAATGAAAATTTAAATCATAATACAATTGATTCTTTTACAATTTTATTTTTTATTTTTTATTACTTCTTTATTGATTTGTTCTTTTCTAGGTTTAATATTTTTTTATATAGTTAGGGCTATGTTTTATTATAGTATTTCAAGCTACTTTAAATTTATTAAGCTCATAACTTGGATAATATAGTTCTCTTTTTAATTCTTTTGTAATTGATTTTTTTTATATGTTTAATTAAAATACGATTACATTTGAACTATCTATATTTTATTGTGTAGCTAATATTCTCTTCTAATTTTTTCTTCTTTTTATTTTATTAAATAAAAAATAATTTAAATAATATAAATTTGAAAATATATAAGATATTCTTGATTTTTATAAAATATAATACTAAATAAAAAATATAAACTATACTTTAATCTCATAATTTTAAAATACATACTTTCAAAATCTATATCTCTATCCCAAACTTAGATTAAAGGTGTAGACTTGCTAAGTCTATAGTTGGAATTGCTTAGTCCTTTTGTAATTTATTCTTGATAGCATTGTTGCATCGTTACTATTGATTGCTTTTGAATTGCAAGACAAACGGGTTCTCATAATAAAAATCTACAAGAGTATAAAGGAGAGGAGAGAGCATTTGAAGTTGATTCATAATGATCTCTTGACCAAACTAATGAGAGAAATTTTTTTCAAATAAAATTATTGTAGATATAGTAATTTTAATGCTATTTACTGGTTTTGAGACTATAGACATGGCTATGGATTTTTCTATAAAGTTCATCACTAAGAATACAAAAGTATTGAAGGAGTTGAGGGTGAGTGCAATGATCTAATTCTAAATGTAGTTGAAATCAATTCTAAGATCTACAAAAAAATTATTTATTTTTAATTACACACAAGAATGAATCTATCAAGTCGAGCATGACAATTTCTTGAAGTCCAAAGGAAACAACAATAGAAATATGACCTAGGACAACTATTTGTCTATATTTTAACTTAATGTGTAAGAAAATCTAAACATTTTAGCTTAAACAACACACTCTATGTTTTGAATTATTTAGATCATTCATTTGAAATCATACTAGTAGGTGGGATTTACTAGGGAAGCTAGTATGACTTTAGATGAACCATTTAAATGAATCAAAACATAGAGTATTACTAATAAGCATACATTTCATGAAATATAGAGAAGTATCACTTAAGTAAATTAGAAATACTTAAACTTAAATCAAACTAGTCGACTAAGGAGGCCATAGTGGTTCATGAAAGATCCAAAGTAAAATTCAAGAAGGAAAATAATCAAGATAAGTCTAGATCTAAATCCTATGGGAGATCTAAATATTATGGTAAGTTCAAGGAGAAATGTTGTAACTATAGTAAAATTGGACATCTAAGAAGAGACTATAAGGGGAAGGAGAAGAAGAAGAAAAAGAGAGTTTGATGATGAATTTGGGAGATCTTCTCAGGATGAAGGTGATTATTTTGTTCCTACCTTGGATATTAATGCATTAGAATCTATATGTGGTTGATATATTTTTGCGCCTCTTTCCATATGACCTCACGCCAAGGCTGTTTTAGAAAATTTGAAGAAAGTGGTGGTGGAAATGTATGCCTAGGAGATTATTCACATCTAAATAGTGTTGGATATGGTAGATTCTTGATTTCATTCCTTTATGGATGAGTGAAGGGGATCAATGGTGTATAGCATATTCCTAGTTTGGAATGAAATCTCCTTTCTATAAGCAAAATAAATAATGTGGTGTGCGGGTTATTTTCTTGAGTGGAGGGTAGTAGATGGTTAGAGAAGCTATGGTTATTACTAAAGGTATTTAGTTTGACACTATGTTTTAGCTAGATGCATACATAATTCAATGTAATAGTTTTCAATTCTTATAGTGAAGCGATTTATAGAATTTTCACCTTCACCGTTGGAATCAACAATAAGGAGACCATGTGTTGTTTTTATTTCAAATGGTCACACCTTTTGGGTACCTAAGGGTGCTTCTATCTTGGAGACTAAGTTACCAATAGAGAAAATAATGTTATGGCACTGAAGGATTGGTCACATAGGCTAGAAGGTTTTAAGGACCTCGAAAACTAAAAATCTTATCGAGGGGTTAAATGATTATAATATTGAATTTAACTTTTGTGAGCATTCCAAATATGGAAACATAAAATATGTTTAGTTTTATTCTATGTCTCACAAATCTTCTGCGGTGTTAGATTTAATCCATTCTAATGTATTAGGTCATATTAACATTCCTTCAATTTCTAAATATGTATATTATGTTTCTTTTATTCATGATTATAGTAGGACATCGGTATATTTTGTTAGAATTAAATCTAAAGTCTTTGGTCATTTAAAATAGTTTAGGGTTCTTCTAGAATATTAGAATGCTAGGAAGATTAATATTTTGAGGACTCCTAATGGAAATTAAAAAAAATTGATAGATTCTATAAGGACCATGGGATAGAAAGACATAAGACAACTCTGCACACCCCTCAATAGAATTGATTTTTAGAAAGAATGAGTAGGGTGTTGATGGAGAGGGAAATTGTGACATTCAATATAATTCGTATACATTTAAACATAAAATTTCAACACCTAGAGAATTTTTTAGACCTTTGTAACTTCTACCACATGATAGACACATGGAGGGTGACAAAAGAGAACATTTAGGAAATATCAAAGAAGTCTAGACCCATACAAAGATTTCTTAGATTGATTATATATGATGGAAAAATGAGGCCTAAGTGCATAAAGGAGTTGTGAGTCAAGAATTTTTTTCATTATTTGATTGAGTTCTAACATCATCAATCATACACATGCAATTATTTTATAATAAAAACTATAGCAACCCACTTCAAGATTGCATTATGAGGTATTTATTGTCATTTTCAATCTCATATAGGAAAGTTATCATTTTTTGCACTAAATTTGCATGAAAAGATTGCCACAATGAGTCTTTAGAAGAAGCTTGGAGAATTTTATTAGGCTAAATCCTTGGTGAATATTATATTTTATTGATAAAGAAGCTATATACCCTCGGGATGAAATATGGTGAGTTTGTGGCCAAGCATATAAATTCTTAGTATGGCTCATGCAGAACCCTCCTAATTGATTCCATATTCCCTTGTTTTTCATTCGATATTTCCCACTATACATCTTTGTTAGCTTATAAGGATACACATGTACATAATTGTTAATAGCTCAAATATTTTATTTTGAAAGGTTTCAAAAAACTATTTCAAGCTCAAGTATCTAGTAGTTTTATGTATATTTAACATATTATATTATATATATTATAATATTATATTACATTATATCTTATCATATATTATATTATATTGTATATTATTGTACTATATAATATATTATTATGTATTATATTATATAGTATAATAGTATTTATATAATATAATAATAATGCAATGCTATATATTATACATAGTATATTATATAATTAGTCAAAGTTATTAGGTGACTTAGGTATGTGTAACTCTAGAGATAAATCTTATAAGTTCCAAAACCAAGCTCCCAAAAAAATTAGGATTGATAATATATTTGTGCCTAAGATGTTAAGAATCAAGAAACCTAACAATTGGGTGTATTTCATGTGCTCATATTAAGCTTAACCCTAATAAAATAGATGTCCTCTTTGGAATACTTTAGAAATAAAACCTTAGGATTCTAGAATTGACTTAAAATTATGCAATAATTTATAGGACTCTTGCATCTATTGAGCCCACAAATCTAAGGCTATGAAATTTTGAGACCTAAACACTTGATTAAACTAGGTCAATATAAAATGCTTTCACATCCATAAGTATAATTAAAGTATGCCAAATATGCTTGGGATATCATGAATGTGAGAATGTACCAATTGGAGTTGGCCGTGTGTTCTCATATTAATTCTAATGAAATTTGATGGTTAAAACCAAACTAAATCTTGTTTTAAGGCCCACCTCTCATATGCCACACTATAATAAGATAAAATAAGGACTTTTTTAGACTTAGGCATGAATACTTGAGCTCAATGTTGTTATCAAACCCAAGAAGCCAAGTATGTATTTCCAAGTGAGTTTTTGGATGAATTTTCATAGGGATTTATTGATTTTGAAAGACTACATGTTCATTTATATAATGTGGGAAAAAGCACAAGAATTTTAATTAAATAAATAGTCTATTTTTCGCCAAGTCCATTGGGTTATATCCTATATAACATCAAAGAATGGTTTAAACTAAGGGCTTGATGGGTCGCTAAGGATAAAATTTTAGGTTTAATTTCGATATTGATTAGGGAGTGATCATGGAATTACTCTATTGATGTGAGTAGTTAGAAAGATGAAGTTCAAAAGTTAGTCTTTTGTAGTGTATCAATAGACAATACTTATTTATCATTGTTCTTTAATAGGTTTAACTTCAACCATGAGGAAGAAGAGAGAAGATGATAGAAGGATAAGAGTGGTTCATATATGAGTTACTAACCTCTAAGATGGAGGAAAAAGAGAAAAGGTGTTGGAAGTAGATAGAACCCAACAAAATGGAAAATAAAATAAGTACTAAAATCAACTAGAAAAGAAATAATCCTCATTCAACATGAAATAAATAAATTTTATAGTTGGATAGCATTGGAATGAGTTAAAAAGGAACACAAAGGTAGGATGGGATGTAATAAATTCTAAGGAAGAATCCATCTAAATCAATTGTTAAGAAAAAATCTATCTCTTAGAGTTCATTATTCTAGATTATTTCCAAAACACTATTTTTCTTACCTTCATTGCATACAAACACTATTTGTAATGGGTATTGGCCCTTCCAGTTTTAATCTAATCAAAACATTCAATTTAAAATCAACTAAATAAAATTATTATCCATGACTCATAAGTGTTTGGACATCATGAAATGAATCTCGCACTATAAAATTTTGACATGAATCAATTACAAGAACTCAAGATTCTTAATGTAGTTGTGATTAAGGATTGTAAACAAGTATTAGATGTGGCATATGCAATTTAGTTTGCACTAGAATTTTCTAGGCATGCAACTAGTATAAAAGTATTCAATTCCTATCTTAACCCTTTATCTATAGACCTATAGACATATTGGGTAAATAAAGATTATAATGTTAGTTACAACAATCAAACATAGTTGTAGTTAAATTCACGGGTACAAAGATAATATGCTTTCATCGTTATTGCAACTAAAATAATTCATTAATTCATATCATATGAACATGTGTTACCATTTTTTATTAAAGTGTAGAGTACTTTTCTTGGAGGCCCATCCAAGTTTCATGCCTAATTTTCCTCCTATTGACCATTACAATGAGGTATTCAAATTCATAGAGGTGTTTTTGAGGTGTATGTTCATTCAAAGGTTTTTGAGTAGATAGAACCCAACAAAATGGAAAATAAAATAAGTACTAAATTCAACATAGTTTAGGGGCCTACAACCACTTCAATGGGCCTTAGCACATACCAACAAGGAAATACCTTGATCACAATATAACACCTTTCTATACCAAAGAAACACTATCAAAATTTAAACTAAGATAGAAATCATCCTAAGAATATTCAACTTGAAACTAATATACAAATTCTTAGCCTGATAGATTCATTCTTGTATATAATAAAAAAATAAATCATTTTGTAGATCGCAAAATTGATTTCAACTACATTTAAAATTAGATCGTTGCACTCACTCTCAACTCCTTCAATACTCTTGGATTCTAAGTGATTAAATTTATAGCAAATTTCATAGCTATATCTATAGTCTCAATTCAAGTAAAGAGCATTAAAAGTACTATATCTTCAATAATTTCATTTGAAAAAGTTTTCTCTCTCAATAGTTTGGTCAAGAGATCATTATGAATCAAGTTTAGATGCTCTCTCCTCTTCTTTATACTCTCATAGATTTTATTATGAGAACCCTTTTGTCTTGCAATTTACAACACATCAATAGTAAAGATGCAACAAAGCTATCAAGAATAAATTACAAAAGGACTAAATAGTTCCACATATAGACTTAGCAAGTCCACTCCTTTAATCTAAGTTTGGGATAGAGATACATGTTTTGCAAGTATGTATTAATTATGAGATTAAAGTATATTTTTTATTTTTTATTTAGCACTATATTTTATAAAAATCAAGAATGCCATATATTTTCAAATTTATGTATTTAAATTATTTTTTATTTAGTAAATTAAAAAGAAGAGAAAAATATAAGAAAATATTTTTGGTAAAATTGTGTATTTTTATATTAATATTTTGGACCATAATCTATTTAATCTATTATAGAAATAAAAGTTATGACAAGATTGTACAATCCACTCAACAAATAGACAAAGAAGTGAAGTAATAGGTAAGGAGAGAACAAGAGAAGACAACATGATTAGCTACAAAATAAAATATAGATAGTTCAAATGTAATCATATTTTAATAAAATATATATATATAAAAATCAATTACAAAAGAATTAAAAAGAGAACTATATTATCCAAGTTATGAGCTTAATAAATTTAAAGTAACTTGAAATACGATAATAAAACATAGCCCTAATTATATTAAAAAATATTAAACTTAGAAAAAAGAAAATTAATAAAGAAGTAATAAAAAATAAAAAATAAAATTATAAAAGAATCCGTTGTATTGTGATTTAAATTTTCATTTATTACTTTCTTTAATTTATTTTTCAAACTTTTTCTTTTGTATTATTAAAATTATATTTTATTGGATTAATTTTTTTATCATTTCAATGTTTATTTACTCTAATATTATTAGGTTCATTGAAGTATATTATTATTATTATACTTACAAATAATATCATCTTGAATTAATTTTTTTAATAATTATATTTTTTCATTTTACATTATATTGCATTATTAAAAAAGAATGTGTTTTATTTTATAATTAATCTTTTTTCATTTTTTTGATTTACTTTTTATCTATTATATATAGTCTATAATTTTACTATAAGGTTGAGGGTTCAAATATAAGTATAATATGGTTAGATTGTGAGATAAAAGGAAAATGGGTAGATTGGATAAGAAATACAACAATTATCTTAAATTAATTTTAAAATATAAAGAAAATAGAAGATACATAAAATACGGTTTCAATTAATGTAAATTTTAGTTCAAATGATATGAAATAAAATAATTTGAAAATATAGTTAAACATAGAAACTGTTTTTTTATTCATTAAAAGACTTTTTTTACTCATTAAAAGATTTGTTTTAATAACTAATATGAAAGAATGAATTGAATATACAAATAAAGTTATGAATCTTTTGTTGTTAAAAATAATCAATAATAAAAATTAATATAAAAAGAATTGAACATAAAAATTAAACAATTTATTTTTATTATTAAAAATAATGAAAAAAATAATATAAAGAAAAAAGATTAAGTATAAAAGGGAAACTGATTATTCTTTATTAGATTTTTCTTTAATAAATAACAAAAATTAATATTAAAATATAAAATAATTTGAATCATAAATCAATAGTAAAATTTAATAGTAAAAAAAGAATGAAATATGAAAATAAAGACATTTAGAAATAAAAAAATAATGAAATAATTAGTTCTCAAAACTAAAAATGGAAGAACGAGTTAAAGATGGAAAGAAAACCAGAGATGGTAGGGAGGATCACAAATTTAATAGCTTGAAAGAGTACTTCGAGCACAAAAGACAGGACATTTAGTTTATGTGAGATGAAAGTGGAGGTAGGTCCCTAAGAATGATTTTATTTGGTTGGAAATAGTGGATAAATGATGTTAGTGAGAAGGCAAAGCATAAGAACCAATGAGGCGAGAAACCTCTGGAGATTGTTATAAGATGAGGCCCCTGGCGTGAAGGCACTCCTCGCATACTCCTTGAAACGGTGTGCTTGTTTCCTTATTTATTTGGCTTGGTCATCGGCCATCATGAGACTCCACACGAGTGCTTCCACATTTGCTCGAGAGATAGGCTTTTCTGTCATCTCCAATTGGATCTTCCAAATGGTAGCTACAAATCTCCAATTGATGGCCTCCTCGGCATGAAGGGGCAGCAGATCATACCGACGCCCTCCGCTATAGTTTCCAACTCATGGTGAGCCAACGGTTTCCTCTATAGCATCCAGCTTACAAAACAAACTCTGCTCCTTTGCTTCCTATAGAAAGTCATGCAATGCAAATCCAAGCGAATAGCCCACAAGAAGGGATGCTTGCTCACCTCCGAACCCCAGGCGAACTCCATCAGATCATCTTCTAACATCACCGCTAGGTACTGCTAAAAATTACACCACGGAGGACGCAGGTTGTGTGTATCCAATCACTCCAGACAACTGCTTTCTTCGTTCCATATGCTCTCTTTACCTTGGTTTGTAGGTAGGACACGAAAATGCATGGGAAGAAGTACAAGAAGCTTGTGCGAGCGGGAGATGCAAATTCATAATTGAAATTCAAACTTAACCGTGATAGTGACTGTCACCGTAGGGAGTCAGAGAAGAATGGGAAGCACAACAGAAAATGAAAAGTCCAGTGGACCCCACAGCAGCCACTCTAAGCAGTCAACGCTTAGAGTGTGCTGGTTAAGCCGTGCCAGACATGGATTGAAGAACTTGGTGGTAACCATCAGTATATCAAAGGTGTATTCCTTTCCAAAACCAAAAATCGATTAAAAATGCCCCAAATTCTCAACAGATCAAAAATATATGAAAATTTACAGGAAAATTCTTTCTCCCCCATTCTCAAAAACAAAGTCCCCCTTGAAACCCCAAAAGCCAAAACATTTATCCGAGAAGGAAGATGAAGAATGGCGGTTGCACAGGAATAACCAAATTGTTCCAATTAACTATCAACAGCTTAAAGCTAATTTTAATTTATTAAATCAATAGTTAATAGTTTTAAATTAATTAAAAGCATTTCCTTTAAAATTCATAACAATATAACATGACAGATTTCCCATTTTACACAAGCGAGTAAATCATTTACTCACATTTACTTATACACTAATAATAAATTATATAATCGATTTTATAAAATTTTATTTATTACCTTATTGTTATTATTTGTTAATTTTAACATGACATGATAATTTTATTTTATTATTAACGATGATTATATATATTTATATATTTATTTATCAAATTGTGCCTTTTCTTAGCAAATTATTTTAATGCATAGGATAACCAAAGACACTTTATCAGATAATTTAAATTAAATAAATTCGAATACCAAAATAATTACCTGACCACTTTCTAGGGTCAAAAAGAAAAACTTCAAGCATATTAATCAACCACACTAACAAAACTTGACAACACTAAAAAGGTATCGGACTGGATACTCATCCTCTTCAAGGATGATGGCTAGGGTAGGGGACCAAGTGTTATCTCCAATCAAATGTTCCATTGGGTTTCAGGGCACACTCAGACCTACCAATTCAGGTGGAGACAATGCCTAGTACCTACAACCTACAACACACAAAACAATCATGCATGTACATATCCATATAAGCAGTCACATTATGAAAAGGGAATCGCAACGTCACAAGGTACTCGCAAGTGAGTGATGTGACACTGTCCCCTTCACGCAAACACATCAGTAAGAACCTCATGAACCCATATAGCAATTAGGATAAGATCAACCATATGATAATCACATTATAGTCATGATAAGATAATCACATAGTGCTCATGATAGGGTTAGTCCTATCCCACCCTCACACATAGTCCATAAATTCTTAATATACAACATCAATTTCTTAACATCATTAGAGCATACCTTTGAATATCCCTATTTTTTTACCTTCCCTCCAAGTTCCAAAGCCGACTACCTGCACATCCACAGTGAGAATGGAGGGGCACTACATCCTACCCCCCTATAACTTGACTTACTCCTGGAAGTCACAAACTAGGGTGGAAACATAACGCATTAATACTACAAATTTATATTACCCACATCAAAGTTGATTCATTACATCGAAATAATAATTCATCTCACAAGGATATATACTTATATAGTTCATTTCAAACATGACCTATCCTTTTAGTTTTCAATAACACAATCAAGATTTGCATTTCAAAAATGATTCCATAGTACACATAAACCACTCAAAATTCTTACATATTAGCATTAACGCCCATCAGTTTCTTTCATGATAGAGAAAACATTGCACCTTTTAATCCTAACAAGCATAATTTCTCATAACAAAAACATATAAAAGTATTCAATTTCAAATACATTACCATATCATTTTCTTTACCCTTAAATTATAATTTCTCTTCCAATATACTATTAAGCCGTCAATACATCAGAATGCTACACTTTCATAAAATATATCATAATTATACACACGAAGCTCACATTTTTCATTAAATAACCATCATTTACAACCAAGAAATTCCACTTTATTCATTATACAACACTAAATATCATTGTATTCAACACAAGATCATTATTTTACACCTTTTTAGAAGCATGGAAACACAATTTATCATTTCATAAGTATTATATTCATGATTTAACATACATTCTTCATATACACAAACAAATTCACATCACTAGAAATCACATCACAAGGCTACACAAGGGTCCATAATGCATCCCAAATAGAAATAATATTGGTCCATTGTGCACTACATTGTGGGTCTTATCATTTCCACCGGTCTCCTACACCATTGGACAACCACCACCAAGGATAAGTCTAAGGTCATTAGGCGAGGATGACAAAAAGGGGAAAAACATAATCTCTAGAGTCTGAGCAACTAGGACAAGATAATGGGATCATATGAAACCAGAGTGCCTAGTGTTAAAAACGTGGGCTCTGATACTAGGTGTAACACCTTGCCAAGGAACCCTAGAGGACAACACTAACTAAACCACATTAATGGAACAAAAATTGTTATTTCTTTTAAACAAAAAAAAATTGTTCCATTAATGTGGCTTAGTTAGTGTTGTCCTATTGGGTTCCTTGGTGGGGTGTTACATTGAAAGCCAATAGATATACTAGAATATGATGTCATATGGAATCTACTTTACTCATACATCAATTAGTTACTCATGGAGTGTGTTGATGATGATCGTTACCTAGTCAATCCTCTTGGAATCCATGATTACCAAAATGAAATAGCACATCTAGATATATAAATCCTTGGAATTGGATGAACTAAAAACCATTCTCATGAAAATGATGGCATCTTATGCATATTTTATGAACTTACTCTTGTGCTATACCTTTTCCATTTTAGTTGTTGAATTTCTCTTCTTGAGGATTGAGCTATTGTTGATTAAATTAGCAACTATAGTTGTTTTGGTCTCATAATATGTCAATGTTATCTTCATATTTAATGTCATATTGGGAATATATGGGGAGCCCAAAAACTCCCTCAATTACCTTTGTATTGATATCTAGCACAATTTAGTATGTTGTACCAAATGCATTCCTTTGCTTTTTTTCATATCATTGGGCACAAGATAACACCAACTCAAAGATCGAAGTGAAACAAGGAATGCAATAGCCTAGACCAAGCTTGATCAAGCCAAGTGTTGGGCATGAAAAGTTATATATCCTTCACGATGTACCTTCTATAAGAACTCCATTATATTTGTGTATTTGATTCAACATCTCCAATCTCGCCCCAATTAGAGAAAATATTAGGAGAGTCATATCCCTTAAATTTGTATTGCATCTCTTTGGGTGGTTTGGTTTTTCTTCTTGCTTGTATATTTCCAAACAAACATAAGATCCATTAGATAGTTTGATAATGACCATTTCCTAGCTCCACCATAAGTAAAAGAAATCGATTTGTGTACCATGACTAACCAGCAAGTCATATTTATAAGTTACACAATATAAATAACTTAAATAATGTGATACAACAAGCCAATAAGTTCTTAAGGGAGACTCGGGGTTACACTAGAATTTCTACCATCACCTAAATACATGGTTTCAATTTAAACATTCAAGAAATTAGGATTTAGGATCCCAACATGATTATAGAATTGGATATCCCCAAAGTCTAACATCCAAAAAACATATTAGAATTTGAATTTATTTATTAACTCATGTTACTCGAGGTGGAAAAGTTGGGTAAGGGAGATCAAAGATACCCATCCCAACATGCCAAAATGCAAAGCATATAAGAGCAAGGTCAAACACATGAACCCAAAAGGTAACATTATGTAAAAGTCAAAGTTCAAGAGTCAAGGACACTCAACAACTTATACCTAAAGAGAACCTCAAAAGAGTATGAACACATCATTGATCCTATAGAAAGTATAAGCATAAGATGTAAAGTTTTGGAGTATAGAGTACTCTGTAACTCATCTTAAAAATCCAACAAATGAAGTTATCTCTACATCATTGATTCTAAGAAAAGGAAAATGTTGGGAGTTAGGAATCAAGGATCAAGGATACAATATTTAATACATACCAAATCATTTAAATAAGGATATGCCCAAACTCATGAACCCAAAATAATAAAATGGTTTAAGTATCAAGGTTCAAGATTCGAGAATACCTTATGCTTCATCCAAAAAGAAACGTGACAAAAAATGAAACCACAACCCCTGAGGAGAAAAAATATTAAGGCATTAGGGTTGAGGACAAAGAAAATTCATATCCCATGCTAAAAGGCATGCAATAAGTGTATTCCTACATTTCTCAATTTGAAAGGAATAATGTAAAGTGTCAAGAATTGAGAATACAAAAGAAATTATTCCAAAAGGCATCCAAATAAATGGATTCAACTAAAAGTATGACTAAAAAAATGGAAAATATAAGTAAAGATTCAAGGATCAAAGATCCCAAGGAACACCTCTCAAAAAACAAGGTGACAAAAAAAAATTCAAGCTTGACATCAAGGGCTTATGGAAGCATATTACATGGGAGGATTTTAAAAATAGCCTCAAACCCTAGCAAACATGAAATTGGATTTGATATATAAAAAATAGGACAATGGCACATGAAGAACAGAAGAAGAAAATAAATGGCAAGAACTAAAAAATTGACCTAAAAAATGAAAAAAATCAACAAAATAACAAGACCGAATTCCCTTATATATCAAACAAAATACACAACATAAATAAGAAAAAAATAAACATAAATGTCATTAAGAACCAAAGGATACAAAACCCTACTTGGTAAATCTCAAAAGGACAAGGAGAGCATGAAGAGCACATGACAACACACACACAATAGAAATAAAGCACACACCCCAATAGATCTCAATTTTCACATCAAACACCAAGGTTTGAAATTGTTCACAAGGGATAATAAATTGATAGAGCATAAAACATAAAACAAAATAATGTGAAGTGATTAAATACTTGCTCAAAACATTAAACCAAACATGTATACATTGGAGGAATTCCATAAATGTAGAGCCGAGGGTAGCTCAAGGATAATTCAAAT
Organism: Sequoiadendron giganteum; assembly: GCA_007115665.2. Classification (NCBI taxonomy): domain Eukaryota; kingdom Viridiplantae; phylum Streptophyta; class Pinopsida; order Cupressales; family Cupressaceae; genus Sequoiadendron; species Sequoiadendron giganteum. Next base: position 660,880,128 of record CM021100.1, read on the forward strand.
CATTTGCTAATAGTCAAGATTCAGAGGTTACATGTACCTATGACTCATTCTAAACTAGTAGTCCAACAAAGAAAACATTGATACACCAAAAAAGGTGACACAACAAGCTACCAAAAACCAAGCTATAAGAGAATATCACAGTTTGTGAGATTTCTTTCCTTTCATGTCATCATGAAAAACTCTAAAATTTCAACAAGACACCAAAACACTTAAAAAAAAGCAAGAAACAAATAAAAAATCAAGACTATCTTCAAAACAAACCAAGAGAACAAGATGAAGAAAAACCAAAAAAGGAGGGTCCTTTTTTGCCAAGTCCAAATAGGGCGTGTGTGAAAGGAACAATAATGCTTCTTGATGGGAAGGCTTGATCGCCCCTTAATGTGATATATAATAAAGAATAATGCTCTCAAATGAGAAGGCTCCATGCCCCTCAATGTGATAAAAGGGAAGGTTTGACAACCCCAACGTGATAAAGGGGATATTTGACACCCACCCCAATGCGATAAAACGAAGGTTTAATGCCCTCCATGCAATCAAATGGCTCAAGTGAGTGCAAAGAAAGCTCAAATTATTGAACAAGTCCCATATGGGAAAGATAATAAGGTAAGATAAAGTGTAAAGAGGAAGGCTCAATGGCCCCCGTGTGTAAATATATATTACAATGACGACTCAATTAGGAAAGGGGGGATGTATAATGCCCCCAATGTAACTCAAAATATGTATTAATATAATCTAATAATCAAAGTGTGATAATCATATAAGATAGCCAAATGATTTGATAAGCATCATTTGATGTAATAATGTGGATGGTGTTGATAGATAGGCATGAAAAACAATTATGTATATGTAAGAATGTGATTGTCAAAGAACTTGTATAGTTAAATACTCCTAGATGGGTAGAATAGCACAATGAAGATCATAACATAAAATGGGTTTGAAAATATAATGATCAAATAATAGCAATTCTATTGCACATAGTAATCAATAGTAACATTGTTTCAAGTGGACAATGTTAACCAAATCTTTTACCAATTTTTCATCAAGAGTAGATAAGCCAAATGCAATATAGTCATACCAATAAGTGGTGATGAACAAATTGAAAATTAACTCTCAACTCATCCTTATCATTTAGATTACTCAAACTCTCGTGAAAGACAAAGTCTTTAATTTTGAACTCTTGTTGAATGGTACCTTTGTTATATATCTTAATTGTCTTAGGTATATGTGTAAGTTATCCAATGCATTCACTCATCTCTCATCAAGAAACTCAAGTTCTTGTAGAATTTGTTCCTGATATGTATAATCATCAATCGTGTCATGAAGGAAACAAAAATTAATGGAATATCAAGCTCAAAAGGCATTATGGCCTCCATATCATAAACCAGAGAATAAGGTACTAACCTAGTAGGATTGTGTGTTGATTATATTTCTTGTCTTCAACTATATATGAGTCTTAAACATCAACAATTTGAATCACACTCCATGACCCATCATCAAGATGATGAATAGATTTGATGATTAAAGATATCAAGTTTCCATAATCCATCATGATGTTCAATTTTGTTTATGGCTTTGATTGTGTTATTGTTTTTCCATCAACATTTCGAATCACACTTTGTGTTCAATTTTCTCTTCCTTTCTCTCATTCATCTTGATGATGGATCACAAAGTGTTATTCGAAACATTGATGGAAAAAACACTAACACAATCAAAGCTAGAAACAAAATTCAATAGCTTTGATGATATGCCCATAATAGAAGAAAAACTTGTGTATGCCAATTAGCACCATGTTTATCCACAATTTTCAAAGTTTATTCAATTATTTTAGCAAATGACTCAGCTTGTCTATTATATTATGGATAGTTTGGTGTTGAAAACTTCTATTGTATGTGAAATTATTCTAAAATATATTTATCTCTTATTTTTAAATTATGTTGTGTTATTTGACACAATACTAGATGGAAAACAAATCTAGAAGTAATATTATCCATTATAAAATTATAGATATCAACAGTCAAGGTGGCTTTCAATTGTATTACTTAAACACATTTTGTAAGATAATATGTTATAATAATAAGTTTATGCCCTACAAAAGAGGTCAAAGAAATCTTACCCAACAAGACTAGCCCTCATTTAGAGAATGTCCATGCTAATGTATGGGGTGAAACTAGTGGGTTGGTGCATCTTTCAAATTACTATATTTTTGGCATGTAAAGCATTTTGGGTTGAATCGTATGTATCTTTCCCATTTTACTCCAATAATCGCCCATTCATAAGATTTTTTGTTCTAAAGGTTTTGCACTAACATGCCCTCCACATATGTGTTAAGATAAGTTTCTCAGCCTCACCTGTGTTAATCTTAAAATGCAACTTATATATTAGAGATATTTTTTCCTTCAAAACTATGAAAATAAGTTTTAACCAAGTTTCTAGATCAAGAGTTCTGGCATTTAAATTTTAAGCCCCTACATAAAGTATGTAAGAGAATCTATGATAGATAAGAGAGATGTAAGAGGGAGTTACACATGTTGACCACAAACATCTTTCAATGTATGACATGTCATTATGACTGATAAATCATCTTTGGAGGATTTGATTAAGACAAGATGGAGCACACAAGTTAGGAGGACAACTATGGCATGTTATAACATATTCTTATAGGACTTCTCTCGGGATTTGGGAACCACTTTTGGTTGGTATTATCTCATGGTTTTATAATTCATGTATTGGTTTCTCTATTTTTAAGTGCTTGGGATGGAGTTTGCATAGTCTATTTTTTAGGTATTGTAATGGTGTCAGTACTACTCCAAATTTGAGTGTTGGTGTTGTCTCCTATAAAGGATCCTTAAATGAATTGTATGGCAATCAATAGTATTGTTGATTGATGCATTCGTTCAAATTTTGGAAGTTGGGATTCTTCTTGAGAAGGTTTTTTAAGGTACATCCCTATGATATGGTGAATGATTTTATTGTGTTCTTTCTTGTATTAACGTGAATTTTCACCCCTAGTGCAAATCCCCTTTTTTCCCTTTAACACCTTAGAAAATCAAAAGTGGAGGTTTAATTCCACTTAAGCCCACTGCTTGCAGTCCACTTGGCGCCTTGTTTGTGTGTCGATGTGGGCATTTCTGATGAAGACGCTCGCGTAACGTGAAGACGACTGTGCAGCACACAGACATCCGTGCGGTACGCTTACGTCCCTGGCAGATTCTTGCAGCTGAGAATGTAGAGGCATTACATTTCCAATTGGAAGTCGAAGAGTGACGTCCCCCTCTGACTTGCTGACTCGAATATGGTCGTTTTCATCCATCTCTTCATGATCTTCACTCTCTCATCCATTTCTCTCTTCAACAAAAGTTTGGATAGAGTTTGGCAAGATCTTGAATCACTTTCTCCACCATTATTCATCCATTTTCAAGCTTTGTAGCAACATCCTTCACTCCATTGCAGCAACTCAATACTCCATCACTTCGACAACGCGAGTATAGGACATACACCGTGGCAACAGAGGCTTGAGTCCCTCTCGTTCACTCCTCCACAAGCCTTGAGCGCTTTGGACGGAGGCGATAAGCTCCTCTAATCTCTCCTTTTGCTTTTGATTGGGTAAGCATGTACTGCTTGTAGTGTTTTGTGTTTACGTAGCTTGTAGTTCATTTCCTTTATCATTATTTCTACTATTCCAAACTTTGTTCTCTGTGGAGGTGGAAACACCAAGACGAGGTTTTGACTGATACAGGCCCGTATATAGCCCCAACAGCTTCTCCCTTCCTTGTGTGCAGGTGAAGAGAGCTCAGAGCAAGCTAGCAAGGAGAGAATTCTACGAGATCGTCTTCATCACCTTGGTGGTAATACATTTCCTTTATCGCATTCGTATTTTATTTTCTCTCATCCTTATCTCATTCTATTGCTTTAAACATCTCTAGACTAAGCTGGTAGTCTCCCTTCCTAAATTAGAATCTTGTCTTTTCGGTTCTCTTTTTGTACGAATGCCAGTGCACCTGTGAGACGCCAATGTGCCGCGCTGTCGTCCTAGAACTGCACTTTTATCCTCAGACGGAGAGCTGCTTGGGATACGAATTTGATTCTAAAGGCCGACTCATCTGGTCCCCGTCCAACTTTCAGGATTGCAGGGTGATCGAAGGAAACATAGTCCTCATCATTCTCATCCTCTTCATCCTAACTACCCTTTCAGCTGAGGTGAGTTAGGGAATCCTTTCTGCTCTTGGCCTTTCGTGACTTGTGGCCTTGCAGTGGGTGGTCCCCCTCTCTCACATTTTTGGTGAACCCGACGTGAACCAACGTTTATCCTTTTGTCAGTGTTTTGAACTTCTTCTCTTATACCCCTTGGTCGTCATACCCTCGTGATTTGTGAAAGTTTATGAGCTTCATGACCCAGTCTATGACCTCTGGACATATTGTTAGAAGAATTCTGCAACACCTTCCGATGGACAAGACGAAGGTCTCCTCTAGTTTCACTACCGGCCTTTTCTCTGATTCTGCGGTTGGGTTGTCCGTACAGGAGCAAGTATTGTGAGGCGAACTTAGGTTTCTTGACGAAACCGATTGCATCCCTACTCCTCCTGTATTTCCAACCTCTTCATTTGTAGACAAGCATGAGGTCCTCCATATCCCTTCTGAGTACGTTGTTAGTCTGAGAAGAGGGTTAGGTGCATTAGAAAATCACCTAGAAGGCAACCCAAAGTTGGTTAGGGCTGCTAAGGTGATTAGTGAGATAAGATACATGGTGGAAAAGGACCGAATGGGTGTGGAACTCTTGGCTAGTCTCGTCGGTCTAGCCGAAGCATGTGCCCCCTCGGGCCTTGGTCGCACAATACGGGGTGGCCTCTTCGAGGAACGCGAGAGGCAGCTGGAGATGTCGATGCCTCCTATATCCCTGTACATGATTGACACGGTCCCCTCGGTCAATATACCTTCTACTTCCAAAATTTTGGAGACTGTTAAAGTAAACAAGAACCATTTGGGTTTCCATTTCACCCCTTCTGTCGCCTCCAGTGGTGGAGGATTTTTCAGAATGATGGGCGGAGGCTTTGGCGGCGGAAACTTCAGAAGTGGAGGTGGCATTGGCAGAGGCAATTCTGGTGGAAGTCATGGTGGTGGCTTTGGCTTTGGTGGTGGCTTTGGTGGAAGTCACACTAGTGGTGGTGGCATCGGTAGCGGCTCTAGCGGTGGTCACAGTGGTGTCGCCGACAGAGATCACACCGGTGGTGGTGGTTCCGATGGTAGTCACGACAGTGGCTTTGGTAGTGGTCCCAACGGCCCTCTATCTTCTAATGACCCTATCCTGAATACTCTTCTTCAGAATATGGGGAAGATGTAGAATCAGCTGGCGAACCTATCCCAGTCCTTAGCTCAACCTATCTTTCAACCTTTCTCCTGACACAACCTGTTGTCAATTGCTATTCTAAACACTCCATTCCCGCTAGGGATGGGGATTCCCAAATTTGAGAGATACAATGGTAAAGGGGACCCGCAAACACACGTATCCGCCTTTAGCACCCTATGCACTAATTTATTTCATCATGATGCATTGATGGATAAACTGTTTCCCCAATCCCTCAATGATATAGCACTGGATTAGTACTTTGCTTTGCCCGATAACTCCATCTTCACATTCGATCAGCTTGTGAACCAGTTCCTGCAACAGTTCCAAGCCAATATCAGACCGAAGATGACCTTCTCAAACCTTGTTCGGTGCAAACAAGGGGACAATGAAAAGGTTACATACTTTATAGCGCGCTACCAAGCGCTCTTCTCACAAATCTCATATCCATTACCCGACTCTGATGTACAGAAGGTCTTCATAGGGAATTTACAGAGACACTAGCAAGAGAAATTTTCCCTCATGAAGTATCCCTCTTACGCACATTTGTGTGCGGATCTACGAGAATACCAGCAAACGGTGGTTTAGTTCAGGGGTTCCTCCTCACGCTCCCGTTCTGAAGGAAGATCTATCGTATCGATTTTCGGGAAAGGGGAAGTTGTTGCGAATGTAGTAGCCGTTGTAGATAACAATGGCCTCAGACGTGATCGAAAGTTTACAAAGCTATCAGAATATTATTCTTGCATCCTGCAGAAGTTGGTGAAGGATAAGATCCTGACCCTGCCACCTCCTAAACCGGTTAGAGAACATACCCTAGCTGGTATGAGGAAAACATGTATTATCAGTACCATCAAGTTAATGGACACGACACTAAACGCTCTATGCGCCTGGATCATGAGATACAGGACCGCATTGAGGACAGTACTATCCATCTTGATGGGAGTAAACACAATATGAACAAATCAGTGGTGAAACTAACAATGATTTGCAGATATACACGAATCTGTTTTTGTCACATTATGCTAACATGATTATCGATCCCACTGATTTGACTTCTCACCCAGAGGCGTATGTTAACGTGGTTACTGTTACTCCCTCTCCTCGTCTTGCGACCAGCTCATTGGATGTTACATTTACATCGCAAGACACTCCATCAAATAGCAAACCTTCTCCACTGTATATTCCCACTCACCTCAATGGCAACATTGTGACAGGGGTCCTAGTCAACCCCACGAGTAGAGTGAATGTCGTAACAAAGGAGACGTTATTCTTGAATTCCCTACAAAGGGAAGAGTATGAAAAGACCAAATCTATCATCCATACACATGATGGACTTTCTCTCAAACCTTATGGATCGATAACGTTGTCCATCCTAGTTGGACCTAGGACTGTAGACACGGTCTTCGATGTCATTCCTGAGTCAAACTTGTTTAGAGTGAAGCTAGGCATACCTTGGTTGGCTTCCATGAATAGGATCACCTCTATGGTTCATAAGTGTCTTAAGTTTTCCCATGAAAGTGTCGTGCATGTAGTGCATGACACTAGATATTAGCCTGTGGTATCCCATGGAGGATATTCGTTTGATCACTTTTGGCCCACTCCCACAGAGGACGAACCTACTTTACAAGAACTATGTGAACTACAAGACTGGAAGTAAGGGACAACCAAAGTTGACTCTTCCTACAGTTGAGCAGCTTGCTACCTCCTCCTCCTGAAAGGGGAAGGATAAGCTCGCTCCTTCCCAAGCTGACTCATCTACTCCTCTCTCTTGGGAGGAGTATTGGATGAACAAACCCGGGCTCTATCCGCTAAGTCCGATGATGCCTCCTTGGTGAAAGACCAAGATTAAGATATCGGATCTCCCTAATGGGTCTCCAAGACCTTGGTATTACTTGTACGGTAGAAAGAAAGGCTCGCAGAGAGAGTTCGCCCCTTGGCCTATTCTTGTTCCCCCTAACAGAAAAGGAGCCACCTCTAAGGTGCTAAAGTCAACCCTCCCACCGTTTACGAACCTACCTCTTCTTATCCCATTCAAGAGTCTTCCCTTCCGCTGGAAACAACCGTGGAGGACACTCACATGGTTGAGCAAGATCCTTTTGTCCCTTCAGTAGTTTCGACTTCTAGTTCGAAGAGTCGTAGAAACCACCTTGCATGCGAGCATAAGCGCCGATGAAAGGCTCTCCTAGCCAAACAATCCTTCTTACAGAAGGAGGAGGAGGAGAAGGCCACCCTCCTGTGGTGTCTTCCTCTCTCCCCCCTTATGTCCCTGTTCAACCTAGTTTCTATACCTCTTTCGACTCTCGCTGTGAGTGCACCTGCACCTGGAAGGGTGCAAGTGTTTATTGCTCCTTCTGCGGAGCCACCCCTATTGACTTCCATTCTAGATGTCCTACCTTTCCCAAATCCCGTGGACATGGTGAACACTTTAGTTGTGTCTACTGCGGTTCTTTCCTCTTCTCCCTCGATACTTGCTTCGTTTGTGGGGAGTTCACCTCCTCCCATGAAGAAGAGGGTAGAGCATGGTCCCTCCAGTGGTGGAGGACGTAAGAAGAGCCCACCTTCCCCGAAAGGTGGCCCAAATTGACTTGTTCTGTCTTGGTCACGGAACCAGTCCCGACCTCCCCCGAGTTTTTCACTGCTCCCGAGTCACTCGGTGAGCCTAGCAGTGAACCTTGGGTGCAAACTCCTTCGTCTGCTAAGGTAAAACATGGAACTCCTATTAATTACATGTTTAACTCGTTGGACGAAGTTCCGACCCTATCAGCAATATTCACTAGTTCGTTGACCCTAGACCCACCAAAGCTGAGCGATGGAGACCTTACAAGTCCCTCTGCCTTAGCCCTTGTTGCAGGAGGATCGGAAGCTCCTCCCCTTAACATTACACCGTTGCAAGCTCGTCATCCTTCCTATGATGATCTAGAGTGGGGAGCTAATGACCTCTTGGTTGACCAATGTTAGGGGGAGACCCTCTTCTTGATCTTTAGATTAGATATGTGTGTGTGTCATTTGTATGTGTTCCCCCATGATCATGCTCTATGTGCTTGGATGACCCTCGTCACCCTTGTTGGTGTGTGGATACAGGTGTGGTGTTTGTGTTGTACACCTTCCTCTATATGTATATATATATTCTTCCATGTTTGTGATGAACTTTCGATAAATTGGGGACGATGCAAAGCATCGGGAGCATTTAGGCCTCCTTCCATGTTGACCCAATTTTTTATTTTACTTTGTCTTCTCGTGCATTCCTCACATGGCCTAATATAGTAGGGGGTTGATGATAGTTCATTTATATACTATTATTATACTTATACATATATTTGTGAAGTAGTTCTGACCCTGAAATATCAGGCTACCCCTGTGTTGTTTGTATGTGTTCTCCTTTTCTTTTACTTTTCTCTTTATCTCTCTCTCTTCTTTGCTTGATTTGTCCCTCTCATGTGTGACAACGTTACTTCTACATTTCATTATCTTTAGAAAATGCATTTGTTGCCAAACGAATCTTTTTTTGAAGACCTTTCACACACTTCCTTATTAGAATTGTATTCTCAACTTGAAACCCTAGCGGAACGTGTTTCCTTCATCATGGGTTTGTAAAGAAAGGACATGGGAATCCTTCTAAAGCAGGAATGGTCTTAGTCTTCCCCTCGCGCGAGCAAATCTCCTTCCTTTCGAATTCCTTGATGAAGTGAACATCTTTCAAAAGGATTCCTTGATGATGAATTGATTCGAGAAGGAAGACATTTGCTTTCAAACAGTGAGTCCCTTGAGTGGACCCCTCTTTTTCATGTTTGGTTCCTAAGGGACTCCTTCAAAAATCTTCAACAAGTTATATGGCATCTGGTCTGAGGGCAACCCGAATAGACCGGTTTCACATTTTTGTGTCTAGTCTAGGGGTAGCCCGACTAGACTTTACCTTTCAATCAACATGTCCCTTGAGTGGACCCTCCTTCCTTTTGAAGGGTTCCCAAGGGACCCCTTTAAAATTCTTACAACTTAGCGATGGTTTGTGTGACTGTCCGTTCACTGGCCTGCATGACCGCTTCCTGATGTGTTCTATTTGCAGGTAAACATGTCGCCATCTCTGACTCTGCAAAGTCCCCTCTACTCGGTCTCCCTCATGTGATATTTCTTGGGGGATACCTTCCTTGCAGGTCTGCAGGTCTATAGCATGTGTTTCTTGGTTTCCTTCATGTGAGAGTTCTTGAAGGATAACCCCCCTTGCAAGACTGTGAGCCTGTAAGGCACTTTCGTACTTCAACTTTGTGGTTCCATGGAACTATGAAGTCCTCTCTTGCACTTCCGAGTTCTCCAGACCGTGCCTTGCTTCCTCATTGGTTCAGGTATACACTTCTTACTTTGCTACTTCCTTACTACTCTACTTTACCGAAGCACTCATCAGTACTCGTGCTCAATAAAGTGGGGGAAAAATGTATTAATGTGAATTTGCACCCCTAGTGAAAATCCCCTTTTTGCCCTTTAGCACCTTAGAAAATCAAAAGTGGAGGTTTAATTCCACTTAAGCCCGCTACTTGCAGTCCACTTGGTGCCTTGTTTGTGTGTCAGTGGGGGCATTTCTGTCAGAGACGCTCGCGTGGCGTGCTTACGTCCCTGGTAGATTCATGTGGCTGAGACTGCAGAGGCGTTACATTTCTAATTGGAAGTCGAAGAGTAACATCCCTCTTCAAGTGGATGACCCGAATATGGTCGTTTTTCATCCATCTCTTCATAACCTTCACTCTCTCATCCATTGCTCTCTTCAGCAGAAGTTTGGATAGAGTTTTGCAAGATCTTGAATCACTTTCTCCACCATTTTTCATCCATTTTCAAGCTTTGTAGCAGCATCCTTCACTCCATTGCAACAACTCAATACTCCATCACTTCGACAAGGTGAGTACAGGACATACATCGTGGCAACAAAGGCTTGAGTCCCTCTCATTCACTCCTCCACAAGCCTTGAGCGCTTTGGACGGAGGCGGTAAGCTCCTCTAATCTCTCCTTTTGCTTTTGATTGGGTAAGCACGTACTGCTTGTAGTGTTTTGTGTTTACATAGCTTCTAGTTCATTTCCTTTATCATTATTTCTACTATTCCAAACTTGGTTGTCCGTGGAGGTGGAAACACCAAGATGAGGGCCTAACTAAGGTATGCCCCTATATAGCCCCAACAACTTCTCCCTTGTGTGCAGGTGAAGAGAGCTCGAAGCAAGCTGGCGAGGAGAGCATTCTGCGAGATCATCTTCGTCACCTTGGTTGTAATACATTTCCTTTATCGCATTCGTATTTTCTTTTCTCTCATCTTGATCTTATTCTATTGCTTTAAACATCTCTAGACTAGGATGGTAGTCTCCCTTCCTGAATTAGAATCTTGTATTTTCGGTTCTCTAGTCATATGGACACCAACGCACCTGTGAGACGCCAGTGTGTCGCGTTGTCGTCCTGGAATTGTGCTTTCATCCTCAGATAGAGAGCTGCCTGAGATACGAATCTGATTCTAAAGGCCGACTCATCTGGTCCCCGTCCAACTTTTGGGATTGCAGGGTGATTGAAGGACACATAGTCCTCATCATTCTCATCCTCTTCATCCTAACTACCCTTTCAGTTGAGGTGAGTTAGGGCAATCTTTCCGCTCTTGGCCTTTCGTGACCTGAGGCCTTGCAGTGGGTGGTCCCCCTCTCTCACATTTCTTTCCTACAAATTATTTTAGATTGTATTTTCTACTCATCTCTTATCTTAGATTAGCATATGAAGTGTTTCCACAACTTAGCTTCCTTTCAATATTCCCCCATGACCCTCTTGAAGAGAAATATCCTTTTCTATATCATTAAGACATTGAAGCAATAAATCATTTAAGCTCAATAATAAAGCAACCCCACAACGAATTGATATTTGACAATATATTTTTTAAGACAAATATAATTATTTTTAGAATATTAGGGAAAAAAGGCCCCTAAGTCTAGATAAATGTAAATGTCATGGAACCAATCCTTTGTAGTGGGTGTAGCAACCATGCAAAATGTATCATGAAAAGTGGGTTTCTTTAATATTTGTATTACCAAAGTAAGCTAAGGACTACCATCTTCTATTCCCATCATGGAAGCAACACTAACCATTGCATAAATAAGTCAATTATATTTCTATGTGATAGCATCTAAAAACACAAGTAGTTGCAAGGCTAGTTCATGATGTGTTATTTTTTTCTTCATAAGCTTTGTAATTCGTTGTTATTTATCTAGCAAAAATTTTGGACTTTTCATGGTAGCTTACAACCCAACAATCTATGCCCATTCTCAACCACATTATTAGTGAATGGAAGATCATGTCAAAATGATAATGGTATGAGGTCACCCAAAGGAGGAATTAAAATCACCCCCACCATTTAACCAATCATGTATCTAAAATCATCAAATAACATGGTCCAAAGGGAAGATGTGTCAACATTTAAAATATCCTCATCAAGGAATAATGTATCTAGTGGTGCATTAGTAGGGGAAGGTGTTGCAAAAAGCTAGTCCACAACAACTTGTCCTTTTATCAACTTTAGGGGATGAATTTCGTATCAAACTTAGGAAAAGTAATATCATCCAATGTGCAATACAACCTCAAAGATTGGCTTTCAAAATGTGTTTCAATAGATATTCTTTTATGATAGCAAGTCTTATAATAAATCCTACAATGTGTAGGTTTTTGCAATGCAAAAAATGACAACCAAGCATAATTTTCCAAAGATGCATATCATGCCTTATAATCCAATAAATTATAACATAATTGTAGACACGAAAATAATTCCACTTATATTATCATTATTCTTCACTAATAATCATCATTAATATTCATTATCATCCTATTATTACCATTAGTCCTTAGTATATCATCATTTAATTAGACAATTCCTTATTATTTAATTAACATGAGTTAATTATCCACCATTCTCCAAAACGCATGAAAACATAGCAAAATATTCTCCAAGGTGTGGTAAAAGTAGTCTTGTTTAGTCTTAAAAATTAATCACAATTTAATTGTATCCTAAAAATGTCCATAAATATTAATTCATCCAATAGTTTAATCTACAATCATATCAATATTAGGAAGAGGAAAGTCGTCCTTAGGATATGCTTCATCAAGACCACTGAAGTTTGTATAAATTTGGATACAACCATCAAGTTTTGTGACGAGTACCATATCAGAGATCCAAGGCAAGTAATCAATTGATCTTATAAATCTAGCCTTAAGAATCTTTTGTAATTCTTCTTTAACCATTAAAGCAACATTATGATGCAACTTCATAATCTTTTATTTAATAGGTTTAGCATTGATCTCTAAGATAGTGTTATGCATCACATTATTGGGATCAATTGTCCAATATGTCCTTGTATGACCATGCAAAAATATCTATAAATTCCTTAACTAATATTGTCATGGTTCATTGTTCACATTGGCCTAAACAATCACTTGGTTTTATGATCTTTTCTTCATTATTTTACCCATCTCTAAGTTGTGTAGCACCAACTATAAGTATGTGTTACAATCCTTAACAAATGGTTGAGTGGATAAAATATCAAGATCACTATCTATAAATGGAGTATCTTCCCCAAAGTATGTACAAAATTTTTAAAAGTAGGGAAAAATTATATCATGATAGTATCTAGGTAAGTCATCATATACACCAAAGTATTCAACTAAAGCTTCATTATTTGTTGTTCAGTGTCTAAAGGTGGAAAAGTATCCATAAAACTATCATAAAATAAATTAGGATAGACTACAGGCAAATTAGTGTTAGGACTAATGACACATGAATAACCCATTCCCTCAATCTCATTCTCCTCGAGGATTTTAATAGGTTTGTGAATACCCTATAATTCAAACCTAATCTCTTTCCATTATAACCAAGCTTTTGCAAAATATTGAATTATTTGCCATAATAACTAGTCAACTTAGATGATGGTAAATGTTTCTCATCATAGTGGATAGATCTGGATCCAAGAGAGGCATCGCCTTAATAAGAGTGAGCATCTATGTGAGAATCTAAAGGTGATGTAGCATGTAAATCAAAATCACTGAAAAAAGAAACATGATTGCCATTTTTTTGCTTTTGTTTTGTAAGACTTGATTTGTTTCAAAATCTAATGAAACACGATCATCCTCGAGATAAGCATGAGAAATAAGAGGGTTAGGAGTAATCATTAGTGACATTATAGGCATGATTAACTTTGTTGGAGATACCAACATTTTATTCTTTTCAATGACAACAAAATTTGAATGTCACCACACATTGCTTATTGTAATGAATAAATTTGATTTTGTGATGAAGCATAGATTGTATAACACTCATTGCATGAATCCATAAATGCCACAAAGAATGTTATACACTAATGATCCAAGCATCACGTGGAATGTGGTTTCAAGAGTAACAAGCCCTAGACTGATAAAGTAAAGTGATGTAACCAAGGGATTCTCATATAACATTATCAAATCATTTAATGGTTACCTCAAATTTCAAGAGATTAGAGTAGCTAACTTGAAACAAATCTAGAATTTTTTACTAGAAATATTCAGTCCAAATCCATTATCCATTAAGGCATGTTTTATGCTAATGTTTCCATCCACCTAACCACAATATATAAAAGTATATACTCTTGAATCACAAAGGAAATAGAATAAGCATGTGTATCTGTGTAAGGGGGGAATCTGTAAGTATAAACAAGATCAAAACAATGAATAGAAACTAATCTAATCCAAAACAATGATCAAGATCTATGCCCATTACTCACGAAATGAATTATAAAGCTAATGGATTCAAGAATGTTATTGAAGGAAAAACAATAAACATGAACTCAAAACTATACAATCTTACCATCTCGTGTCAAAGTGTATTCGTATTGACGTATGTTGGATTGTTCAATTCAATATGAAGCCTCCATTGTGCATGTGAGAGCTTTCAAGAACGTGTATGTGTTGATCAAAGATGTGTGTTGAAGCTTTGTTCAATGTCAATTAAGATCTTGGCATTACTTTGTTGCATAAATTGTATTGATTCTCCGATCCTTTTTTTGTGAAGGAAGAGGTTTGTTATATAGAATTTGTGATTTGAAATGGACGATCAAGATTGCGTAGTAGAATATCTTGATTGATGGTCGAAAAATGTTGAGAGGATTTAGGTGGGCATAATCTGTGCAAATTGATTACGTAATTAGTGTGATTGAGGAATAGATTGATCTGTCAAGAATATAGATTGAATAATTTGTGGGATTGAAGAATAGATTGATCTGTTAGGAATATAGATTGATCAGTCAAAAAATAGAGAGAGCAATCAATGGTTGATAATTTGCTCAATCGGGAAAGTGGGTGATGATAATTAATTAATCTTTTGAAGTTGAACGTGCAAATCAAGTTTGACTTTTGCAAACAAAGTGGTATTTGTTTGATTTGACTTTTGATGATGTTTTGAATAGTTTATTTAATTATTCAAATTTGGGGGAAAGTGTCATAATTAAATTATTATGATTTAATAATTTAATTAATTTGGGGGAATAAAGTAAATTAGCCACATAATTAAATAATTGATGTTATTTAATTAATCAGGAAGAATAAAGTTAGATTAGGACTTTATTAAATAAATGTAATTTATTTAATTGGTCGAAAATGATGAAAAAGTGAATTAATTAAATAATGTTAAATTATTCAATTAATAGAGGAAATTAGGGTTTTTGATGCTTTTGATGTGAAATGCAATGATGTTCAATGATAATGATGTCGATGATGAGAATTTGTCATTTAGTATGTGTGATAAGTGTTAGGTCAATTTTACATGTCTACGGTATCATATGCCAAATGTGGATGTCTAGATGTAGGGTGGGTCAGTGGGATAAATAAGGCATGAAAAGTAGGAATAGAACTAGGCTTAGGTCAGTGGGATAAATTTTATCTTGAATATAAACTTTTACATCTAGATAGAAAGAGAAGGTACACATACATGATATGTATCGTTCTCAATAGATGTATCACAAAATAAATCATATAAAGAAGAGGTGCTCAAAGGTAAAGTATAATTAGATTCAAGCATACTGCTATCACTCTCCCTCAAAAAAGTATGCAACATATGATAATCATGGAGTAAAGTAATAGTATCTAATAGAGAAGGGTAATGACAATTCAATCCCTAAATGAAGAAAATGAACATATGTGATGAATCAACACTTTCATAGACAAAGTGATCCTATTTATATGAAAAAATGTTATTAGTGAGCTAAGAACAATGGGATCACATGCCACTTATATAAACATGTCAAAATTAGTGATGGAAGCATGAATAGATGCCAAGGATAAAAGACCATGAGAATCCATGATGTTAAACACAATTGTTTATCCAAGGATGTAGGTTATGCAAGAATAAGCAATAAAGGCACAAAACCCAAAAAATAGCAAAGGAATGGTATCAAAATGAGGTATAATTAATTTAAAAGAAAATATCAATCATAATCATATTTTAAAATGTGTAAAATAGAAACCCTAAAACCAATCTATGGGAAAATAGGGTGGGTAAAAGGTAGGACATGTGAATATACGCATCAATTCTAAAAGAAATATAGATCAATGAATCCCATGGATGCAAAGGGAAAGATCATATTTAAAATTAATTTGTAAACCAAAAAAGAACATATCTAAAAACCCTAGAGGAAAGATAAGTTGTGACTTGTGCAAGATTGATCAAGTTCACCAAAATCTAGAGGAAAATAAACTTTCATTAGGTTTGGTCTAGGCAAATCTATACACATAAGCAATATTAACCTCAACTAAATATTATTAGCTACGATTTAATTATTGTGCCAATTATTGAAATGTGGGAAATGTAAATAGAAATAATGTTGCTTAGCTCAATAACCAAAGAATGTCAAAATATTGATGAAGACACAATCTAATATGTTTCAAGATTTGGAACATATCATTGACATGTTTTCACCTCTAAATCATAATATTCCTTATCGACTACGCAAGGACATCGAAGCCCAAGGACAATCCACAATCATGAATTTGTCTTGTATCCACAAATTTGTACTAGAGTATTGGTAGATTTTTTCCTTTCACTTTATCTAATTTGCCTTAGCTTCCTATGTGTCTTCTATAATATAATGGACTAGCAATGATTATAAATACTTTGGTTGAATTATCACTATGTCACAAGCGTACATGTTCTCTTAGGTCAACCCATGCAAATGTGTATGAATAATTGAAAACAACAATCTTTAATTATGCATATACTCTTAGGAATTCTTGTTCAAAACTCAATTCCTTTTAGTGCGCCAATTGAATTGTGTAAAACAAAGGATAATTGAACAACATTCTTTATTTGTCAAATCTCTTCTTATATCCAAATGAATGCATTGAATGCCTTTAAATACGAGGACATAATAACACATCATGCAAGTTTGTGTTTAATTGGCCCAAATAGGAAGGGTAAAGGTGTTAAGTCAATTGAATTTGAGTTCAAAATTTTGAATTAAATGGGATGAATCCACAACTAGAAGGACATCCCTACAATTGCAAGGATGAACTTGCAATAGTGAACTAGTCTTGAGACAAAAATAAATAAACTAAATATTGGTAGATAAAGACTACATGGAAACAGGGGCAAGCATAAGTGTGAAACAAATGGATAGGGCAAGTGGCAAGTGCATATAGACATGTATAAATTGGTGGGTGAATGGAATAGATCAAAGAATCTAACTTTATACAAAATTTTGTTGTTTGTCAATATGCCTATCTATCAAAGCACCCTTCAAAATAGATACAAAAAGTAAATGAGAAATGACATAAGTGTGCAAATTTCACCATTACGCTATAATATTATACATATTTCCACTATTTTTCAATAAGATTTTCGTGTTCTAAAAAATTGTATTTTATATGTTTCCAACACTAAAAAGAAACAACGACAACAAAATGAATAAAAAAAAAGATAAAACCTAGATGAAATGGAATTAAAAGAATAGTAACCACCATAAAGATAAATGTGTTTTTTAATGGAGGTAACAATCAGATAATATAAGGGATTGAGACACCTACCCCACCCTTCATTTCTATTAAGATGTCATGGGTGTTGCTAATTTCCAATATTTCCTTGAATTTTCTCTTGTATTACTTATCTTGTTTCTGAAGTCTCCACCAAAACGATGTTGGACAAGAGTCAACTTGTTCATGCATTTAAACATGATGTCTACACCATCCTACTCCGTCTTAATGACGATCAAGAGACCATTTGACCAATGACCAATAAACAGGGCACCACAAAGCAAAAATTAAACGAGTCGGCCGCTCATAGCTCTGATCAGGGAAAGATAAAACAGAAGAGCTTTCAATATAAAACGATAGGCAATCTTTTGTATGAAAGCGATTGGAAAACCTAAGACAGCAGTTGGCTTGGAATTATCCATTAAATTGCGAGGATCGATTTTGTGCTTGGACGGCTAAATTTCAAGCACTCGCTAGCTCCATTTTTAAGGTTTTTGGTTTGAAGTTCAGTTTTGCTTGTGTGTAGAGAAGGGAACCGAACTAACGATGGAAAGAGAGGAAGGAGAGGGCGCAAAGGTGAAGGTGGGCGGATTATGGTCAGGAACAATTCAAGTGGATTTGGACAAGTGGACGGTATCTATGCTCAGAGCTGAGTTGGGCAAGAGATCAAATTGTTCCCCTGACTCTCTCAATGTAATCTGCGCTGGTAGAATTCTCAAGCACGAGTTGGCGGATACAATCCTCCGCAACGTTGGTTTTAAGTGCAATTCCAAAATATTAATCAGCAAAGTTGCAGTGGATCAGGGAAAAGCAATCAATGATGAGCTGACCACTCAGACCCGCCTTGCTCGCATCAAGTATGTGACCTCCTCCTCCCTCGTCAAATCATAATTGATTGGTTCGCTATAGCTCACCTCTTAATATTCTCTTGCAAATATTTTATTTTCAAGTTTTAGTCTTTTTATTTGGTAAGATAATGTTAAGCATTCCATGTGGTTGATTGATCAAATATTTGGAATTGCCTTACCTGAATGATAGTATCTTTTTTTCTCATTGTGATGACTCATGTTAATGGTTGAACATTGATGCAAACTAAATCCACACACCTGTTTAAGAAGCCTCGCTCAATAATAACTTTTACAATCTGTATTCTGCATTTCTCATTTGAGGAAATTAAGTTGAGGGTAGGGTTCGGATGTCCTCTTCTGCAATTCTTTATCTAACTGCTTAATTGAAACCGTTTTGATTTTAAACAAATTGCCTTTATAGATAGTTTGCATTTCGTGTAACACAATGCCTTTGATCGTGCATCATATGTTTTAGGTTGAAATAGATCAAAAATTTTAGGGCGAGTACTTTTTTCTGACCAGTTAAGAGCATGAAACCATATAGCATTTTAAAAATAGTAGCTGTAAAATGATAAAATTACGTGTGATTGCAGGGAAGTCATTGACTAAAGCTCAAAGCCTTAAATTGGTTTCCCAGAAACATGAACAACAAAAAGTTTAGGCAAAACTTTAATCGCAAGTGGCAACATGGACAGTGAAATAAAGATGATTTGCTTTTGCTACTATCAGATTATTCATTATTCCCCTTAACCTCCATTGTATCTGCAACTGTACGGGCAATAGTAAAAACTGAAGTTATCCAACTTATAAGGATTTGACAGTGACTAGACGTAGAAGAAAGAAAGAATAATAAGAAACACAAACTTGCAGAGGATAAGTTTGCTACTAATATGAACTTTGGTCACATGCGCATCATAACATGGCCATTCTGTATGATGCACTAAATTTGGATTTCAGAATTGAGGATAGTGTCCCTGGTTTGGGATCAGAATTAAAATCTTAAAGCAAATAACTATCTTGCATATCTAGAAACTTAAATTGCTTTCTTTATATTGACCAATTACTTATTTTGCATGCTTTTTCAATTCACTGGAAAGACTATTAAAGTTCTTTGAAGTATATAATTTTCTCCCCTATATGACCACTTCAAAATTTATCACTGATGTGTAACAGAGAGAAAACAACTGTTGTCCTCAAATATGCAATCTTCTAAAGAGACTAACCCTCTGAAAATCATTATAGCCATGCTGACCTATATTCGTGAGGTTGAAAATTGTTGCCAAACATGGGAAAAGGAAATGCTCTAAATCTCAATATACGCCTGGGCAGCAAATTTATTCCATTGAGGAGAGATCTTTATTGAGATGGCTGTTGACTAGGTTCTCATCCAACAGCTTCATCAGCATTATCTTTTCTATACATGCGAATTCTTGTTGTCACAGCTGTCTCTTGGATTATTAAATTTCCTTTGGAAGCGGCTGTAGTGTTTCCAACAATTGCACCATTAGGAGGAAAACTTCAAGCAGCAGTTTTCTAATTGCTGCCATAGTAACAGGAGTTTGGCAGATAGTCATAACTGAAGAGATTGACCGTCATCCCATTTAAATAATCCTTTTATATTCCCAAACCACTTGCAGAGCTTTTTAATAGTATCGAGAGCAAGTCTCAAAAATTGTCTTCAAAAGCTTAAATAGCTTTGTTGGTGATTTCAAAGTGGTTGCTAATTTGCCACATACAGCATACATTCATGCTTAATGCTATATGTGTGGCAACAAGATTTACCTCTGTATCTTTTCAAAATAACACTATTGCAGCTCTCAAATCATGTGGGGTCTTCAAACTCTTTGTAGCACCCTAGACACTTTTGTATCCTCATCTGTTATGTTGTGGAACACAAACCTCCAGACATAATCCTCAAAATTCTGGAGAATTTCCAACTTCCATTATCAAATTCCCCAGCCTCCCATTGATGCACCATTTTCTTTACAATCCTCTTAATTTTTTACCTCCAGAACTTGTAGCCTTTCTGCAGTGGAGCCATCATGAACTGGCCAGCCCATAAAATGAGGAGAATGATATTGTTGATGTACGTGCCTTCAAAATTAGCACAATATTCATGATGTTCATGCTACGAACTCCACTCTAAGGAATAGAGAGAGCAATTATGATATTAGAGTGGGACGCACCAACCACAATTACAGTGATCACCAATATTTTGACTAGAAGTGTTCATCAAGTAAAAAGAATCTTTTACTTTTAATTGGCTCTTAATGATTAAATATGATAATGAATGAATGTTGGAGATGACTTATAAGTTATAGTAGTGACCCTTACAAGAAATGAATATATTGTTAACTGTCATGCTAGGCTGCATTTCCCTTAATATCAAATACATATTTAATAATACTGTCCCAAGTAGACAAGCTTGTGTAGCTTAACTGCTACATTTAGGACCAATTGAATATTATGTTGGAAGATAAAGTTGTACATTTCCTACGTGTGGAATTCAAATATGTTTATCATAGACTCATAAAGTGTTTGCTTGTACAAGTTTGATATTTAGATATCATGTTTTGTCGTTGGATTTCTTGAAAAACATATATTCTTATGGGTTGTACAGAGCTGCAGTAGATGCTATGACAAAGAGGCATACTGATGATTCATTCCCAGTTGATCAGTTCAGCATCGAACTTGAGAATCAGCATGGGGAAAAGATGTCAGGTGTTTCTGAGACTGACCAAAGGTACTATCTTATGATGGATTTTACTGTTTCTTTTGCGTATGGTACCCAAGTGGTAATATATGGTGTAATTAATTGTACTTGGCACCAATACAAATGTCAGTTTCACTGCCATTCTTGTGAACAATATATTTGGTGTACTTGTAATTAGTGTCCCTTAATAATGTTTTTCTTCCTAATCATAAAAACTTGTATAAGTTTCTGCTTGTGAACCATATTGAATTGAAGGATGCTTTTTCCTGAACAGGGCTGTTATGATGGGACTAATGCTTCACGCAAAAGGTCGACATTTTATTGAAAAGGGACAATATAAAGAGGCTCTTGAAATACTTTCCATGGGAGAGGTATCCAGTGTGTTTTAACTATGAATTTTACAATTTCACAAACAACCATATTACTTGCCAACCCTCCAGTGTATTTCTTTCAGTGTGTATAGCTTGTTTAATAGGTTTCTGCTTTCTGGTTTGTGTTTGTGTTAGGGCTAGAATGGATTTCTGCTTTCTGGTTGTGTTTGTGTCATGGCCAGGATAGGTTTCTTCATTCTGATTCTGTTTGATATTTTGGCCAACAAGTAAATGGCCTGAAAAAATTTATGGAGATTAATAATGAGAAGTGCAGAAAATTCTAAAACAATGGTGCATGCTAGCTACATGTTTTAATTTGCCTTTCATGGGCCCTGCCACTAGAAATGGAGACAGTGAATATTTGTTTTTCTCATATTACTGTTGCATTTTATTACAGGAGGCATTTACCCTTTGTAATCAAAAAGTACTTGAGGTGAGTATTTGCGATCATGCTGTCCTTCCTGAGCAAAATAGTTTGTAATTGTAGGTTTCAGTTATTTTACTTACATGAATATTTGCTTGGTCCTTTGTACTTAGATGGTGGACAATGTTCCTCTATTGCAAATAGACACAGTTTGGTGTTATTTCATGCTGCGTGACATATCCTGCTTGTCTATGGCTGGAAGACGCTTAAAAGAAGCTCGTAAAGGACTTGAATGTTGCTATGGTGCCAATATGGAGAGAGCTAGGGTTTTGCAAGGAGGATTTTGTCCAGAACTTGCTATGTGAGACATTTTGGAAGCATTGTTTAGTACAAACTTCTGAATACAAATTGAGGATAGACCTTACCAGAAATTTATTTGAAAGTATTCTAGATTATGTTTTTCATCTTTTTGGTATTCTTTCATAAAAAGAAAATACTTTCCGAATGTGCCATACATGCCAGGGAGTGAAGACCAATAATTGTTATTGAAGATTTGGGTTTGTCATGTTTCATTTTTAATTATATCAATAAATCTCCATTTTTTATGCCCTTATATAGTGATGGTTATCGGACAGATTTACACGACTCGAGCTTCTGGAAGGGATTGTTGCATACCATACTGAATTATTTAAAGAATCACACAAGGCACTGAAAGCGGCTCAAGAGAAATATAACAAGGCATGTGAATGATATTCAATTTGATCTTCAAATGCATTTTATTTGTGGACCATAGAGCTCTTGAAGCTTACTATGCAGCGTTTGAAGTTAATGTCCCCTGTAAATCTTGTTTTTGATTTAGATATCAATGAATTGCACCAACTTTTATGTTAACTAAGGTTGATCATATAATTGTCTATTCGTATGAACAGCTTCAGATCTCAGATGAAGCTTTGGCACAGCTTGTGAGCATGGGTTATACAGAGCAACAGTCCAGACGGGCTTTAAGAATGTCTGGTCAAAATGTTCAGCATGCAGTAGAGTTTGCCATTGAAGAAAAAGAAAGAATTAATAAGAGAATACAAGAAGACAGACTGAGAAATAAAGAGATCAGGTGGATATCAAACTTTTCATCTAAGTAATTTTATGTCTAGGGGCTTATAACTCTTAGTGGTCATTGGATAAATGTTGGAATGTCATGTCATATTGACATGGCATTAGGGATTCAAAATGCACCCAAGAATTTCTTGGAAGAAGCATGCTTGTATTTCTGCAGTGTGGTTAATTATATGATGAGATTATAAAATGATTTCTGGCTGGCAGAGAGCAAAAATCTTATGGCAGGACATCACTGGGAAAGGCAGTAGATATGACAATTCTTTCCAGACTTGCTTCACTTGGGTAAGTGAAAGCAGCAGGTTTCAAATTTAATTTTATTGCTGGACAGTGGCCAACGAGCACATCTAAAAGTATATTTTCTTACAAAGAAATTATGTATAGGATTGTCAATAGATTTGATGAATACGAAAAATATATCTGACAAATTCTTGGGGTGCTTAGGTATGAGAAAGCCCTAGCATCAGAAGCACTTCGAAAGAATGAAAATGACATGCAAAAAGCCTTGGACGAATTAACAGATCCTGCATCAAACTCTGTTTTGCAGGTAGAATTTTGTAAATACGAAAAGGGCCTGACACTTGTCAAGAAAGTTTTATTTTTATCTTTCTTGTATCCGATTGAAAAATGTGATATCATGATATTCTGCAGCATTCTGTGGACTCCAAGAGACGAAAGAGGAGAAAATCTTTACAAGAAGAGGATATTGCAGAAATAACATCAATGGGTTTTGAAAGAAGCAAAGGTACTTGATAAATCACTGAAAACTACTATCTTCAAAATCTTTAAGAGTGCTATTGCTTATGTTATCATTATATTTAACTTTAATTTGATTTGAAATGTATTTACGATGTTGGGTCAGTGGTCGAAGCTTTATCAAACTCAGGTACAAAAGAACGTGCAATAGAGTTCCTTCTTAGAGAGCTCCCAAATCAAGCTGGAGGCTCCAGTGGTGGAAGTACATCTGAGGGGATTTCAGTTGCTAAAGAAGATAGCCAGCCAGACAACATTTCTGGTTTTCAAGACCAGATGCAAGATGACGGGGGGCATCAGATCAATAGTACACCCCTAGAAGAACGAGATGAAGAGATGGAAGAAGAGATTGCAAAGAGCTTGACTGGAGATCCACTAGCAGATTATGATATTGAAGTTGAAGAAGAGGGTAGAGCCATTGTAGAGTATTTAACATTACTTGCATCATCTGGGCATGATGGACAATTATAGTTTAACTAATTTTGCAAAGAATTTTTCTGTTCTCAATGTTATTGAGGGGCAAAGCATTTAATTCAGAATTTCAGATAGCTTATGAATTGGAGAATTCCTGCTATAAAATTCAACACCAAAGCATATGAATATCTAAGCACATTGTATATTGAAAATACCTGCTATCAGAAATCCCCTTTTCTTTTCTCCTTGATGTGGTGGTTGTTAAAGTGCGCTCTGGAAATTTAAATGCTTTTTAGTATGCAATTTCAGAAAATAGTTCAGTTTAATATTTTCTCTGCAAGGTTTTAAAGACAATGTATCTTGTAGGGAGTTATTAGTTGCACTAGATTTTTGGCTAGCCTTGGTGAGTGTATTTTTTGATTTCCCAAATTTTGCTGAGGCTTTGCCAAGTAACCGAGTCCAAGTCAAAATTGGGTCTTTGGAGTTTTGTCAAGTCGTGAGTATTTGAACTATGATGCACACTATATATTTTTGTGTCTGGATCAGCTTCCTGATTAAAAGCTACTAGATATATACATACATTTTATTCGTTTCCTTAATTTTTTTCAATCAGAAAGTTGAGCCTATAATTTTGTTAGGACTATGCCATTTTATGTGACTTTCAAGGTTTTCTCTCCTTTTCAAGTTGTAGGTTGGATTGATGATATTGAAGACATGATGTTGAATAATCTTTTTATATGAAAGGTTATTTTGGTTGTATTGTTAGAAGAAGATATTCAAAAACATTTGGGATCACATTGCAACTCTTGTAAAAACTTGAGAAGTGTGAATAGTAGGAATCGAAAATAATACGGTGGTATATATATGCATGTTATTATGTCTTCGACCTTGAGCCCGTTCACCATTTTGATATGAGGATAGATGCAATCAAAGATGAGAACAATAATTGAGGATAATGCTGCTTATATAAATCTGATCTGATCTTTTCTTAGACCCACTCTGATACCATGTTAGTTTTTATTATCAGATGTATATAAACTGAAAGCAATCAGAATGTGCAGCACTTAAGACAATAAACATAGCAAAATATCTTGGGAAAACCCTCCAACTTGAGGGAGAAAAACCCAGCCAATATATCTCTTATATATTGATAGAATAAGAGCAGAAATTTGCTTACAACTCAGGCATAGCACAATGCCGATTTTAATACAATGAATATTCGGACCTCTCCTAGATGCAGATACAAATGAATATGTTTCTCCTTGAAATCGATCTGCTGTTACAGGATGATGATCTGCTGCTCACATCTGAACTTCTTCTAGGAATGCGAATTATATCAATGAACTTGATGATTGAAGGAGTGATCATCACTCATTCTTATACCTAGCGAAGGGAAGAGACACATCTCTCCAAGGTAAGAGGTCGGCCGCAAGAAGAGACGTCTCTTCTAGAAAATCGCGACTTTCTCAAAGTCGGCTCTAATTAATAATTAAATATTAATTATTAATAATATAAATAATACATGATAAATGAGGCGCCTCCTCATAATTAAATATTTGTTCATTCTTCATTGATATCGACCTTAGATAAATTAAATAGCCAAAGGCTATATTAAATTTATCTTCACAAGTCGTGGCTGGAAGTAATCATCCAGACGCTATACATCAACAATGAAAGGTATCAAAAGTATGAGGATCTTCTAACATACCAAGAATATGTAAGATTGGCAGGAATGGTTATACCCGTGAGTGAGGAAATTATCAAAATCTTTGATGCGTACTTAGGTGAACCTGAGACTATCAAGGATACAGAATCTTTTGATGGTTACTACATGAGGAAACGAAAGGAAGAGGAAGAACATTCAAAGTTCAAACAATGATGAAGACATGATAGAGCAACCCTTGCCTCTAGCTAATCTTCCTAAAGAAGAACCTAGAGTGTGTATTGAAGATGCGCCACTGATTGTTGATGATGTCCGAGAAACACCCACTCACTCTTCAAGTATGGAAGTAATCAAACTTTACGATGACAATCTACAATGTTTGGAAAAGTTTGATTTGCAAGATAAGGTTTATGCTATTGAGAAGAGTGGTTTGACTAAGTCTGACTCTTGTGAGGAGGGATGGCAAGTTTTTCATGAAAACCCTAAAGAGATAAAAAGGGAAAACTCCATAAAGGTTGACCAAGAAACATTTGAGCTCCTTTGCTCCAAAATTAAAGAATTTGTTGATTGGTTAATTTGTAATCCTAAGAAGGAAATTTCTGATGTGCACATGATGGATCTAGGAGAGTTGATTGAGTTTAAAAAAAACTGCACTTGAGCATGAGGTAAGGACTGATTTTCTGATGTATGTCAGCAGTCCTTCATCTTCACATTATCATGTTATGACAGCCAAGAGGATCAGCCTTAAGGCTTGTGATTTTCATGGAGAACTCATGTTGGACCAGCACTTGGCAATGGACAGCTAACAAAGGATGAAGAATTGATTGAGTCCCTTGAAGACACTACAAATAGGTATGATGCAAATTTTGATTTCCTGTTTTATGACAGCAATCATATCTCTAAGCATAACCATGACTCAGTAGCTGTTTGGATGTTTTGGAGAGGTTGGGATAATTGTTTCACCATTGGGGAATGGCGTATGGATGATATTGTCGATGGTACTTGCATTCACGTGAGTCTAATTTTCAGTTAGGAGGTTGCTATTCTGATTGCTATCAGCGACATAGGAGGGGTTGATGTGTTCTTCTATGCTCCTATGAGGGGCATCCATGAAGCATCTTTTGAAGTTGGAGAGTTGGTGGGTGTTGATAGCTCCATGAGGTACACTCATCTCTTCAATTTTGATACATATGGTAGGCCCTAGGGTGATGATATGGGAACCATGTGGTGGTATGCCGTCATTGCTTGAAGACAAGCAATTTCGGGAAAGGAGGATTATAATGTCCCTTCTGCAAAAATTAGATAAAAATAATATTTTATTATTTTGGGGTTGGGCACCCAAAAAGAGGGAAAAATATTTAAATATTTGTGCCAAGATATATGTATATATACTAGGTTGGACGGCCCCTTTTGGAGTGATAAGGGTGTTTTAAAAATAAAATAAAATAAATAAAAAGCAAGTTATCTTGGGCGCCCAAATAAAGGAGGGAAAAAGAGACTTAAATATTTTTTTTTTAAAATGCTTTTTGGCACCTAGGGCTAGGTCAGCCAAGTAGGAGGTCATAAGGCAAGTTGTGTATTTATACAAGGAGAGTTGGAGGCATATGGATCATTTGAATTTTATCTGCTTTTTTGCTTTGCTTATTGGCGAAATTCTCTAAGGATGGAAACCCTTGAGAATCAAGGAGTTGGATGAAACCCTAGCTTCTTCCAAGGAGAACTTCATGATGGAGGTTCCTATGTGCTTCAATGGAGATAATTGCTAATTCATGTCAGTTTTGCATCAACATTTAGATTTCCAATTTGAAGGGCAAGTTGTGCAAGTCGGAGGCTCTAATTCAGATTTCTTGGGTGGCAATGCCCTAATATCAATCCAGCAGGCCAACACACCACTTGGTAGGATTTTTGAGTAGTTTCATCATCATTTAGACTTAGTTGCATATTTGTAGCTGGAGCAACTTCGCCCAGCTAGGGTTAATTTCATCTGCATTATTGGGGTTTCGTCATGTTGTGGCACATGTTTGGATCCCACTTTACTTTGTACTTTGCATTTATATTTTGTAGCAGCAGACTGGAGATTTATATCAGACATTTATTGGCTCATATTGAAGGATCTAATCATGCTATGTTGGTGATTTAATGTTACTATTATCTGCTATTAAGTTTTCCTATCTTTTGGTTGCATTATGTGCTGCTGTTCATGCATTATTAAACTCAGAAAATTACATCAGCGTTCTAGGGTTTAATCAGAAATTAGGGCATCATTTTTGCATTACAAAAAAAATCAGAAAATTGCACAAATATTGGTTCGGATATTTCAGAATCTGTTTCAATCACAAAATTGAACTCATTGTTAATAAGTTGTCCTTATTAGTCACCATGATTTTTTTCTTAACTTGTGCTAAATAAACCATGAGGAATAAACTTACAATATTCACTTACATTGTATCAAACATCTTAATTTTCTATGTTAGAATATTTTTGCCTTGAAACATGGTTTCGAACAAGGCTGGAGAAAGCACTAAATCTGTTGGCAATATAGAATATGAAACTATTGGAAGTGATTATCTCTCAATGTGTTTCACAGTGGTTTTGAAGAAGCATCCAACTTCTGATAAGTATATTCTGGTTTTAATGCATTGCAAACATATCCTAAACATGCAAATGAAGCATATGTACAGAAACAGGTTATAGAAATGCTTGGAATAAAATAATTTGTTTCTTTTCTTTTAACTAACTTGGAACTCATAAAACTGAAAAAAGTTACCCCTCCAATCACTTTGATCACTCAAAGAAGACTGCAAATGCAATGTGAGGAATTTGGGAGGGTCAGATGAGCTTTCAAAGAGAATAATTCATCTTTTTAGAATGTTTCCTGTACATCTGCAAGTCTACCGCATTCAACAAGTCTACAATGCAGGCTTGCACAACATGTTCACAAGTATTTCATTCTATAATTTGACTCACGAGTCACGTGAGTTTTTGGCAAGCTTTTTAACTATGCTTTTACCATTTGGTACAAAAAATGAAAATGCACCTAAAAACACTTATTTCTTTTTCATGTTCCCTCACTAGTTGGTGCATTAGTAGAACATTTTCAAAATGTTGATTCCAAGTGACCTTTTCCAAAACTTGATTGCACTAGCAAACTTGGATTGAAAAACTCATCTCACATGTAAATTTTCATCAAAATCTAAAAAAGTTGATTTTCTTTTTGCTCTTTGGTGTGCCATTAGAGGAAATTATTGGCATTTCGTGGACTTGCATCTCTCGAGCTCAAATTTCTTCAATTGTCAATCTGTACTCGATTTTTATGAAAATGAAGAGATTTTGAAGCATTTAATTGGACTGCAAACACATCCACTTCACAAAAATGAAAAATGACACCAATGAGATAGTAAACAACCAAAACAGCGTGAAACAGTACCAGTGACAAGGGTGAACAGTTTCATTTCAGTGGGGGTACAATAGAAGGTATAGGGGTGAATTTACAGTGATATGGGTGTAAAATAAACCATCGTTTTAACCCTAGGCACTTAGGTTGTAAACTTGAAGCACACAATTAAGAAAATCAACAGATTCCTACCAACTTCTCTTGGCATTAAGATTTTAAACCCCACCTACTTCTCTGAGGCCTAGTCACTAATGATGCAAAGTCAAGATACTTAAAAGTAATGGTCCCACAAGCAATAGATCACTATAACTAAATCTTGATGCTTTGTTGAATGATTGACCTATTGACACTTGTTTTTCCTTCATGAAATTGATTTTAAGCCTTACAGGTCTTTATGATATTGAAAGATGAAATGTTTCGTGGCTGCTTATGAAGACTTTTACTTGGAAGATTTTTGTTGTTTTTGTTGAACGAAACGTGTCTTTCATTGTTGGTAATCACTTAACTTTGTGGGTCTGTCCAGTGAGGCCTTCACATAAAGATAGGGGATGAGATCTCAACATATCAATCTGAGTTTGGTAGTTAAATTGCCACAGTGCTTGGTTATGCCCGTGCAGCTGGAGCTGTGGACTTATTTCTTGAGGTTATTTAACCTTCTTAAGAGATATTCCATTAATTAGTGATGTTGTCATTGCAAACGGATTTTTAATTTTTTATATCTTTCTAGGGAAAGCTTATACAGCCAGCATGTTGTGATCAATACACTGATTGTTTACATGGGAACCTGATCGTACTGGCTGTTTAGGTAGGGACCCAGGTCCCCAAATAAACAGCCAGGTTGTCTGGAACATACCTGCTGTTTGCAGGCAGTGCCTTTCTATATCCCCTACTTAAGTGATTTTTTTAACTTCTTAGACACAGTCAAATCCAGAAACTACATACTCTAGTATTTGTTCTGATTCTAAGCAAAATGTATATGGTGGACAATAAGAGTGACATGATTTGGAAGTTTGTCTTGATGGACAATTCACAAGCATGAATTGCTTGCTTTCGTGAGCGAATGCAACAGAAAGACCCAGAGATAACAGATAATGGCACAATTCATTTACTGAGTGGATGGCAATTACTCTAAACAATATTGTCATGAGTTGAGATTGCTCTGTTATTTTATATATCCCCTGAAGATGTAAGACTGTCATGCTCCTGGTCACATGTGCAAATAGGAAGATTGAAACACTGTTGAAGCATACAGCACACATTAATATCAAGTTGGTTAGTTGATGAGTTTTTCACATCTTTCTTGAAACTTCATGGGAGATTTTTGCTGTCATTCATTGGTTATTCCCGATTATGTATAGAGGAAACAGTTACAGTGTTTGTAACTTCAACCTATAATTTGACTCGTGAGTCACATGAGTTTTTGTTGTTCATAAGTATTTCATTCTATAATTTGACTCATGAGTAACATAAGTTCTTGGCTATCATTTGACTCATGAGTAACATAAGTTCTTGGCAAGTTTAACTATGCTTTTACCATTTAGTACAAAAAATGAAAATGAACCTGAAAACACTTCTTTCTTTTTCATATTCCTTCACCAGTTGCTGCATTGGTGGAGCATTTTCAACATGTTGAGTCCAGATGACTTGCCAAAACTTGATTGCACTAGCAAACTCAGATTGAAAAACCCATCTCACATGAAAATTTTCATCAAAATCTGAAAAAGTTGATTTTCTTTTTGCTTTTTGGCATGCCACTAGAGGAGATTATTGGCATTTTGTGGACTTGCATCTCTCAAGCTCAAATTTCTTCAATTTTCTTCCATTTTCAATCTGTACTCGATTTTTATGAAAATGAAGATATTTTGAAGCATTTAATTGGGCTGCAAACATATCCACATCACAAAAACGACACCAATGACATAGTAAACAACCAAAACAGGTTGAAACAGTACCAGTGACGAGGGTGAGCAGTTTCATTTCAGTAGGGGTACAATAGAAGGTATAGTGATGAATTTACAGTGATATGTGATATGGGTGTAAAATAAACCATGGTTTTAACCCTAGCACTTAGGTTGCAAACTTGAAGCACAAAATCAAGAAAATCAACAGATTCCTACTAACTTCTCTTGGCATTAAGATTTTAAACCCCACCTACTTCTTTGAGGCCTAGTCACTAATGATGCAAAGTCAAGATGCTTAAAAATTAATGGTCCCACAAGCAATAGATCACTATAACTAAATCTTGATGTTTAGTTGAATGATTGACCGACTGACACTTGTTTTCCTTAATGAAATTGATTATAAGCCTTACAGGTCTTTGTGATATTGAAAGGTGAAATGTTTCATGGTTGCTAATGAAGACTTTCGCTTGGAAGATTTTTGTTGTTTTTGTTGAACGTATAGAAATGTGTCTTTCCTTGTTGGTAATCACTTAACTTTGTGGGTCTGTCCAGTGAGGACTTTGCATAAAGATAGGGAATGGAATCTCAACATACCACTCTGAGTTTGGTAGTTAAATTGCCACAGTGCCTGGTTATGCCCATGCAGCTGGAGCTGTGGACTTATTTCTTGAGATTGTTTTAACCTTCCTAAGAGATATTCCATTCATTAGTGATGTTGTCATCACAAACTGATTTTAATATCTTTCTAGGGAAAGCTTATACAGCCAGTGTGTTGTGATCAATAAACTGGTTGTTTACGTCGGAACCTGATTGTGCTGGCTGTTTAGGTAGGGACCCAGTTCCCCAAATAAACAGCCAGGTTGTCTAGAACGTACCTGCTGTTCACAGTCATTGCCTTTCTATATCCCCTAATTAAGAGATATTTTTGCCTATTTAGATCCCCAGTTATAGGATTTCTATTACAGTATTTGTTCTGATTCTAAGCAAAATGTATATGGTATTATGATGGATAGCATTATCATGAGTTGAGATTGCTCTATTATTTTATATATCCCCTGAAGATGTAAGACTGTCATGCTCCTGGCCGCATGTGCAAATAGGAAGGTTGAAATGCTGTTGAAGCATACAGCACACATTAATATCAAGTCGGTTAGTTGATGAGTACTTTGCAGCTTTCTTGAAACTTCACGGGAGATATTTGTTGCCATTCATTAGTTACTCCTGATTATGTATTGAGGCAACAGTTTTAGCATTTGTAACTTCAACCTTTTATAACAGTCCTGGGCTGGTAAATAGATGTGAAGCTTGCTTGTAATTCTGAGACGATGTTCCTTGCGTATGATGGCTGAATATGGTTCTGATTAGTTGATTATCATGATCAGAATTCTGCCTCGGTCAAAATGGTAGCTGAAACTTGAGACATTAATCCTCGAATGTAGCAATGGGGATATGGTGTTCATATACTCTTAGCTGTAAGCGAGTTGTCTGGACTCTGGTCCAAAGTTGTGGAATGATTTAATTGTTCGTGAAGACACCAATTGGACCAGAATACTGAAAGCAAATTTTCACCACTTTGTGATGTCACCATATTGTTGGGAGAATTGTGATATGGTTTGTTCTGAGCATCGCATGAGCTGGTTTGTTGATCCTTCCAATGTTTTAACTTTTATACTGTGCTCCCAGGGGTTTTCTGCTGTTTACTGAAAGGGGGATGTTCTAGGGACAGGGACAGAACATCCTCCTCCCTGCTCCTCACCCAGTTTCTTTTTTAATTTTTGGGGACATCCCAGGGATTCCCCCTCTACATGGGGGATGTCTCCTGGGAATGTCCCTCGTTGGGAAATCCCAAGGGAATGTCAGGCCATCCCCAACATTCCCATGATGTCTCAGGGATGTCCTAATGTCCCCTGCAGCCAATCAATTTTCAACATGGAAAAAAAATCAAATTTTTAAAAACCCTTACAGAGTTTGGTTTTTATCTCTATTTGCCCTAGGCCACTATCATTTCATCGTTTCTATTTACATTTCCAGTTTTTGGTTCCTCACAAACAATAAGACAGTTCAACAAACTGAAAGTTGAAGAGAGTTGAAGTAAAATTTGGTTCCTCACAAACAAGAAGAGAGTTCAACAAACTGAAAGTTGAAGAGAGATGAAGGAAAACAAAGAAGGATGAAAGAGAAAGACGAAGAAAGAGGAAAAGGAGAAGAAAGAAGGCATGTACCATATCCATGTGCTTTAATGGTTTTTCTTTCATTTTTTATTTTGTTTTGAAACTGAGTATAACAATGGTACCAAACTAAAAAGGTAACAAATTCATTCCCCCTGTCATCCCCAAGATTTTGGAAAACTTTTGCCATCCCCGTGTCTCCCCATCCCTGATAATTAGAGAAACACTGGTTTTATACCATATGCCCTTGGGCAGGTGCCAGTTTTTATGCTGCGGATATAACAACTTTTTTTAAATCACAATAGAGTTTATGCGGCAGAAGTAACCGCTTTTGTGAAAGTAGCAAATATATTAGTCAAACAGAAGGGCTAACCTCTCCAATGAGAGCATGATTTTTTTAAAAACTGTACATAGCTTATTTATAAGCAATAAACTCAGGTATTTCAGTTGGATTTGCGGCAAACTTTATGCACTTAACAAAGTGATAGCTGGTGAACATATTATTGATCTTATCATTTCCCTAAAGAGGTGTTTAGATCTTGTAATTTCACTGTGGAGGGATCTTTAAGGAGATGAGAAAGGTCAGAATTAAAAAACATTACACTGTTATCCAGCTACATGAATTTAGGACTGACAGTGAAATCTAAAATCTTTAATCGGTGTGCATATTCTACCCGCACGTTCGATAACAATAAAAGAGAACCATTGACCAAGTAGAAAAACAGCAACATTTACTACTCAGCTATTGGCTTATAAGATTTATAAACCAGTCATTATTGCAAGGATTCCAGGGTTCATTGTTAAAAGAATGAAATAAGATAAAATCAATATTGATGTCAAAAGAAACAATAAGTTTGAACATGTATTTACTGAGTATGATTAAAATCATTCACAGTATTTCAAAATAGAATCAAAATCTCGGAATATCAAAACCTATATTTCACTGCTGGTCCATTAGATTTCAATGATTTAATTGAGTAGACTTCATATTTTTTAATGTCGGCTTTTAAGTTTTTTTAAAATGAGTATTCTATATTTTTTGTATCTTACTATTTAAAAGAACTTTTCTACTGTGAATTTGATTTATCATAGGAATCAACAGAAATTACGACCGAGAGCACCACAAGGAGTCACGATCATGTCCACCACATTAAAAGGGAGAGACGCATTGAAAGACTTACTGAACCGAAGAAAACAAGACTAGAATCACTAAAGGCTTAGGTTCACAACCAAAGCGTGTTTTCAAGTTGGCCGTGCGAATCAACCAAATCTTGGCCTTGCTCCTGATCTGACTTCCTGCAGTTTTGTTTCAGAGAGGTTTTGGGAGTTGGGGATTCCTAAACTACTAGTATTCCTATTCATTATTTGCAAGGGTGAAAAATAGATGCCCATCCTTCTAATTATTTGCAAGGAAGAAAAAATAAACTAAATACTCATCCTCTTCATTATTTTTTATATAGAAGAAAAAAGAAATAATTCCTGTCTGAGGAATAAAAAAGAGTAAATACCCACGTTATTACCTGTAAGGAAGGAAAAACGGTAAACGACCATCCAAATTATTATTATTTGTAATGAAGAAAACAGGGTAACTACCCATACTATTCATATTTTGTAAGGAAAAAAATATGTAAATACCCGTGTGCAGGAAGAGCAATGAATGCAGGGTTCTAATCTAAAGGAGATTATAGAAAGTCTGGATGCACATCTTCATCAACGACTTGGTCAAGCAACTCTGTCTGTAAAATGCCCTGAAAAGTGGCGCCATCATTCTCATTGTACCTAAATCTGGAGGGCATTGAATCACTCTGAGTTTCTGCTTCTTCGTTCATATAAGATGACCATTTGGAGACCCGCTTCCCATGATCCTGTGTTCCATGGCTATTCCCTCCTTGCTTCTGTGTACTGCTATCTGACCTCTTCAGACGCCCAATTGTACTTGGAATTTCGCCCCTATTTGGAAGACTTGAACTCTGGGCCCTTTTTTTATTTGCCACAGCAAAGCCATAATTGTCACACTGGTCGCAAACAGACGACATGTTGTGGTCAGAAGAAGCGCTGAGACCAGACTTTTTTATGACAGGCGTAACTTGGCGTTTGCGTTTGCCGAAGAGAGGGTCGGGAAGGGCTGTAACAATTGGCACATCATCGTCATTATCATTAGCTGAGGCTATTATGTTTTGCTCTTGGTCTTCTAGGTAGCCTGACCATTTACTCCCAGAAGTAATTAAAATTTCTTCTGTTTTATTTCCTTCCTCTTCTTGAGGGCAATCAATGTGTGAGAGAGCCATAGCTTGTGTGCGGTGCAGGTGGATAGACATGTTGAAATCCTGAATAAATTTGCGAATGTCCTTGGCAACAGAGGATCGAGCAAATATCCTCTTAACAGATTGTTTTTCGTTGCAGATGACGCATGACCATTTATTGTTCTTCGTCTGCTGCTTCGCCTGAACTCGTAAACAGCCAAACAAGCGTCTCGTTAAATATCAAAACGATCAAATGCAAGGTTAAGCCTAGTGTTATTGCTACTGGTATATAACAGGGTGGAAGAGATAATCACCTGCATCGTGTTACATCCATAACATTGCAGAGCCAAAAAGGCCGCCATCGCGCAATTTCAAGAATGAGAACACCCTCGACGTGTCTGCATTCACGGTGTCTCCATAAAATTGAATTGCAGACGACGGAAAACGGCGGGAAATATATGTAAACTTAGAATTATTCCTTTAAAATTGTCATCTACTTTTAAAATTTATAAATACATATACGTATATAAATTAAGAGTTTAAAGTTATCTTTTAGATATTTTCAAATTTGAGATAGCTATGTTCGAGAATTTTAGATAATTAAGAGTTTAAAGTTATCTTTCGGATACTTTCATATTTTAAATAGTTATGTTTGAGAATTTTAGATAATTATGTTTGGAATTTGTAATGATAAATGTAAGACAATTCATTGTGTATTCAATAATTCTTTTGAAGTGGTGATTGTTTAGGGAGGGTTCTAATAGTCATACACAATGTCCATCAAAAAATATAATGAACCTTATATTTCTACAAAAATGATCACCCTTTAATTATTACCCTTCCACATAATTTTACTCATGTTTGGGGTTCCATTAAATATTAGGTAGCATGTATCTTTATAAACTTAAAAGATATACTATCTCGCATTTTAATAACATTGGTGCGCATTATATTAACAAAAAATTACTGAATAAAATATAATTTAAGGAATCTTTTGACTTCCATGTTTTAACCCTAAACCTAATAATCATCACTCTCACTCCCCACTTCATTGTCAAATTTTGGGAGATCTCCCTAATATTGTTAACTCTTGGAAGGAGTAGACTTTTGTTTATAGTTAAGTCCACGACTTTGGAGGGAAAGAATGAAGACATTTTCAAGGTTACATGTGTGTTTGTAGACTTAGGTTGTTGTAAATTTGGGATTTATGGAGATTTGTCATATGGTTATTTGGGCTCTTTATGTGATTTTACCAAGACCTTTTGGAAAAAATAAACCTCATCATTGAGTTTCTAAAAGGCCCAAAAACCCATATTTTCATATATGGCATGCTTATATTTGGTGACAAAACGATTTATTTTTTAGGGTCATTGAGAAAATGGCAAGAAGAAATTATATATAGATCTATATGATTGTATAGTTCATGTGGATGTATTGTACATGTGGGTTGCAAGTGATTAGTTGGGATATATCAAGGAATATTCTTTATGTTGCCTAAGCAAGCATGTATGGAAGTCTATAGATATTTTTTTAATTTCAAAATCCTATTGTTGACGACAGCAACAAACACAAGCCAACATGGAGCCCCTGGTCACGACCAAGAAGAAAGGGTTGAGCCTAGTTGAGTGAAGCCGACATAGCACTACCACCACCATTGGACCACTAACCAACTGCCCATCCACCACTAGAGGGCAACCAACCCGCCACTAGCTGCCTTTTATTTTTCTCTAAAGGAGGGGATTTTTCTAGGAGGCATAACTTTCACCTTGTGAATCCAATTTTTGACTTCTTATAGTTGATAGAAAGCTATTTCCAAGCACTACATTGTGGTACTAGTAGTTTTTAAAAAATATATATTTTTGATAGATAATGTCAAATGAAAGTTGGGTTTAATTTCCGGCTTGGAGAGGTTATATCTTATGTATACAATGTCTAATTTTGGGCTTCTTATAGTCAACAAAAAGTTTGTTTTAAGCACTACATAGTGGATCTAGTTTGAAAATATGTTTTATGTAATTTGTTCACTTGTATTTATGTTTAAGTTATTTATTGGTTCTTTTGACTATGGTAACACTATGAGTTTGTGGCAAATCAAATATGAGGTGATTTGGTGTTTGAGTCATTAAAAACTTACATGTATATCTTTGATTATCCTTATTTGATATGGCTTCCAATGTATTATTAAATTTGTTTGTTGTATTGTGTAATCTACAAGTTGTGTAGTGTTGTAGTTTTTCTATACTTACATGTTGCATATATAACTTGGATGTGGGTTTTCTATACCTATAGATATTTGTATGTGGATGCAGATTTTGATTAGTGATCTAGTTTAATCTCGTGTTTCATTGGTTTGATTATCAATATGAGGTAGAGAGGTGGTGTCACCTAATACAATTGTGTTGTGGGACCTATACTTATTAACTATATTATGTAGTCATGTGAGACTCGATGGGAATTTAATCTTGGTAATTTGGGCGAGTGCATGGAAATGGGTAGCACATCCGTGGACACCCTCAAAAAAACAAAGTTGAAAACCATAACGCAAGCGCATTGTTATGTCTTTTGTTAAACCTAGGCAAGGTCCCGGCGGCTACAACTACAAAGCCATAACGCGAGCACATTATAACGCGCTCACGTTATCGACTGTTAAAAGCAAAAAAACAAATGCAAATCTCTCATTTGCATTTCGACTGGTTTTTTTGTGCACCCGCGGCCAAAAACCCCAAAATATTGCACTCGCTTTCTAGGAGAAGAATTTCTTCGCCAAGAATCTGAATTTCTTCGCAACAATGGCGCCACAACGACGAGGAGCTATAAGAGGTAAGGATTTTATGTTTTTTGTTTTGAATTTGTTAGTTTTAGGTTGAATTTGATATCTATTTGTTTGAATTTTTAGGAGATGCAAATCAACCTGCAAACCCTCAAAATCCTCAACAGGAGGACCAACCAAATCCTCAAGATCAAAATCAACCACAACATCAACCTCATCCACCAATCACTCAACCCCCTCTTGGCACTCAACAAAATTTAATGAGTGAAATTAAGAACAACAAAAAACAAATTGAGGATTTGATCAATAGGTTGAGTGATCCAAATGGTTCAACCACAGAAAGAATGACCCTAGCAAATTCCTTGAAAGATATGTTAACAAACGTAGATTCAATTAGCAAACAAATAACTGGATGGGAAGATAGGAGGCAGGCGGCTAGGGAGTATTATACAAATAAACTATCATACAAGGATGTGAAAGATTTAAAAATAACAAAAGGTGATTTGTGCTCATTATTCACCGACCCACACACAAATCAAAATCTTACCCTCAATGCGAAGAGGTTTCCTATCCATTGGTGCCACCACCAACAAATGAAGGAGCGGTTTTATGATAGGTGGTACATGGTCTTCGATTACCCACCGTGCAACAATTGCAAGGTCCTGCAATATTTCCTTAGGAAACTATACAATGAGTTCATATTGAACAAAATCCCAAATTATTTTGATATGAGGGATTTCCAGGGGAGAGGTGGGGGGTCATCTCAGGATAGACCTGGTGCACAGTCGAATCCTACGTGGCAAGGTAGACAAGCTCTCACTAGGCCACCTCATGAGCACATTGTTATGCCTTCCATCGTGAAGGAAAGTGTTGACGTAGAGACATTGCAAGCAATCAGCACTTTGACCCAGAGTTTCATCCATCATACTAGCCCTATTCTACAGTGCCATCCAGGGGAGTATTCTAGTGGTGGTCTTCGAACACATGTGTGTCAATCTTGCGGGGCTACTTGTTCACATGACCCCACCGACCCTCAAGGGACTGGTACACAGGATCCGTCTGCAACTATGGAGATGGAGAGGGCAATTGACATTTTACATGAGGCATATGGCATTGATAGTCAGGTAAAAGTTAGTGCATGTGTTCATTGAATTTAATTTATTAAATTTCAATTTTGAAATGCAAGATTAACTAAAAATGTTTTATGATTTTAATAAAATTGTAGGGTCATAGTGTTGAGATTGGATACACCAGCCCCCCACCAACCTATTTTTGCAGTACACCTATCGCTAGGGTATGTAACTAGTAAACAATTATAAATTTATTGCATATTAATGGCATTGTTTTACGAATGGTAATTTAATATGCAATTTTGGATGTTGAACAGACTAATATTGGAGGTTTTGATGGAACACTTCCCAGTGGCGGTGGATTTACTCAAACCTTCACGCAGGTAATAGAATAAAGAGTTTAACTAATGAATCAAGTACTTAATAGATTTGTGTAGTTTATACATGCACATCGTTGATTACGTTGAATAATTTGTTGTTTTATTTTCAGTTGTTGCGAGACGATACACCTCCGAATGTGACGAGGGCAATGGATATTGGTGTGACATCTACTATACAATCCTCGATAGCTCTGACAGAAGAGGTATGAGGCAAATTAGTGAATTTTAATTTACATTTTTTGTTATAGTTGTTAGTTAGTGAGAAATCAAACCATTATTGATTCGCGTAGTTTTTGTCTATTTGTATGGTTTATACAGGGCTTGATTATGCCTGAGCATGGGCGTGAGGATATTTCCCTCATGGAGAGAGATCGTGAGATGGCTGTAAGTGATTATTTTGTCAAATATATCATTTTTTATAATGTAATTTCTATATATTCATGTCTTTACTTCTTATTGTAACAGTTAAAACTTCACCATGAACTAAACCCTAGGAGGAGTAGCAGGAGCACTCCACGAGCGCAACAAAAATGAGTGACTGAGCTATTGCCATCCAAGCGAAAAGGAAAGGGAAAGATTTTATTTCCCGGGCATGGAGAGCAATGACTTTTGATTCCAGAGTCCTTTATTGTATGCTTGCATGGCAGTTTTGTACATATTTTTTATTGGACATATTTGACATTGTATGCCTAGATGGCATTCTCATAAGCCTATATGGCTATTTTGTACATATATTTCATACTTATATCGACATATATTTATGTATGCCTACATGGCTATTTGGTTAATACAAATATCTTTTTTTTTTGCTTGTCCATATTTGCATTCTAAATTGATGGTTCAATAGATATGAGTTACGTATATTCAAGTGTATACTTTACAACTTACGTGTATACTTTGTGACTTACATGCATTCAAGTGTATACTTTGTGGCTTACATGTTTTCATGCATATACCTTGTATTCGTGCATATACTTTGTTTTAATTTGTGTATACTATGTATTCGTGTGTATACTTTTTGAGGCTTACGTGTTTATGAGTACTTGTAGTTCCCTTATTGACATGTACATGTTTGACTTATTCACGTGTATAATTATTAATTGGTTAGCCCTAGCATTGATCTATGTCATCCTCAATGCATTATCCTTGAGATGGAGTAAGTACACCCTCAAGGTCAAAA
The DNA here is from genome assembly GCA_007115665.2 of Sequoiadendron giganteum. NCBI lineage: Eukaryota > Viridiplantae > Streptophyta > Pinopsida > Cupressales > Cupressaceae > Sequoiadendron > Sequoiadendron giganteum. The sequence goes on from CM021100.1 coordinate 660,920,818, forward strand.
GGAGTTTCACATGCATTCTTCGTAGGCTCATTTTGGTAGTGAAACCAAAAACCTCTTGCATCATTGAAATGAAAAAAAAATTCCTTTATAGCAGGTCTGAAGCCATTATCATTCTCCATCAGTTCTTCATGTATCCACTCCCCATTAATGGTTGTCTCATGACCTTCATGAAACCAAGCACTTATCTCATTTGTGATAGAAGAAATGTATGAAGATTTATCTTCCTCCTTATGAACCATTCATTATCATGAGAGATGGGTTCTTGTGAACCACTACTGATGAATCATGGGTCAATGAGTTTGACTTGTAAAACTACACGATTGAATCCTGATAGCAATATCACAATATTTATATATCTAAATGTGTTATTTCCTTCAGCTAAAATTTGTGCTTATACTTATGTGATTGATGTATGTTTGTGTATGGGATCATAGTAATTTCTATTTGATGATGCTATTTTGTCTTTAAGGTTTATTTATTAAAGGGTGCATAAAACAAGTTTTAAATCCTTACAAATCTTTGAATTTCTTAGGTTTTTCTATTTGTCGAGTCTGGGCTCCGAGCCCGAGTCCAAGTCAAAAAATGTCTTGTCAAGTCCGAGGCAAGTCCTAGTCTTGTAACACTGGTGTGAACACATCGAGGAATAATGTATATGCCGATGAAGAGAGAACCCATCCTTGTTTCCAAACAAACCATGGTATAGATATGGTTGGTCGAGATAAAACATCACTCTCCTAGTTAGTTCGAACCATAATCTTTCATGGCTACAAACACACCTTCATTATGTGTGTTCTTGATCCTACTGAAGAAATGGTGGAACATGTTGTAGATCAAATATTGCAACCCTAAGTCCACAAGAAGGTTACTTGTCCTAATTTCTGCAAATGTCTTTAAGATGTTCATCCTTCTTGAGTAATGTGAACTATTGATGTTATCTAGATTTTTGAAACTATCTACAATCATGTGCAATACTATAGAAGCTAGAACTATATCTAATACTACAAATGACTGCTCAATGGGATCTTGATAGCAATATCACAATTTGACACATTGTAGAAAATACCTCCTACTTATCAATTGATGAGCTAAAGTGATGGGGAGTCCTATCCCTCAAGAGCACTCTTGCTCTTACCAAGACCTATTCTTTGGTCTTCCTAGGGTATTCCTCTCTACCCTACTCAGGGATCACTCCTAAACCCTCTCACCACGTAAGACTCTCCACCAATTTCAAATTCTTCTCCATCACTCCCAATCCACCACTAAGCTTCCTTGGGCTCCACACTGACCCAAAGTGTCCTAACCACTCCAGGGCTAGGGATGGCTATCCTAGTTGTCCCTTTGTTGATTTTTCTCCTCACTGATCCATCTTATTGGATTCTTTCACGTTTTACCCATCGCTTTTTTGAAAAACTCAATTTTAGGCCTTGTAGCCTTCTGCCCCAATTTGGCCTCCTAGAACCCATTTTCTTGACTTTTCTCACAATCAGTATTAACAACCCCCAAATGTTTTTGTAGATTCTTTCTTTTGACCATCAAGGCTCCAAGATTTACTAGGCCTTAGGTCCTACAAGTGTCTGTACATATGATTATCCTCAAACCCCCTATTTTCAAGGGTTCCTAGGGTTTTTGGCTCTTTTTCCTTCTTTGAGAGCTTCAACAACCTCCTTATCCCTCCTCCTGGCACACACATGACTGAGATACATGTTCCTACACTCCCATACTCTTTATTGGCACAAACCAATCCATTTAGCAACTCTCCTTATTGTTGTCCTCTCCAAGCTACTAGCCAGAATGCACTTGCACTCGCCTAGTGCTTGATGATTTCATCACCTTCCCTACAAAACATGAACCCCAAAACCTATATGTACACTATTTACACATTCTCCAACTTGATTCCAAGTGGCCATGAGAGGAAAGCCATGGGAAGTCAAGTGGGACTCATTATTCACAAAACTGGCCTGAACCGGCAATGAGACCAAGAACACCAAAAACTTGCAAAAAGATAACCAGTCGGTCTAGATGACTAATCTGATGCTACACAAGGTAATTAAGTGACACAAATGGAAGAATCAAAGCATCAGATAATTCCTTTCAATCCATTCTTGACTGGATGAAGGCTAAAACACAGAAATTCAATGAAAACTTGCTCTCTTCCAATCACAAAAATGTACTCTCCAAGTCTCAATTCGTGAAAACAATCCTCCAACCCAGGTATTAGGGTTTTTCTGACCTTATATACCTTTCTCCCACGTTCTAGGACCCTTAGGTTGGGCTTAGAGCATCATTAATGCCATTTTCCAACTTTTAGGACAAATAGCCAAGGCAACATTGCTCAAAATGCTCACAGTGTCCAAGACTTACCCAAACCGCAAGCCCCTAACAAACCTATTTCCAATTCACTCATCAAAAACACTCTTGGTACTTTACATCATAGTCCTTATTCCCTTGGTGGTTGGCTATAACCACCTACAAGCCAAAATTGCAAATATCTCTCCAAAAGACCTTAAGGTGCTCTTGCACCATTCTCCCCCCCGCAACAAAGAAGTTAAGGAACCTGTGGTGTCAAGAGCTCCTCACTAATTCCATGCTTCTTAAAGTCACTTTCAGCTATCCAAGTAGCCTCTGACTCTGGTTGATGTCTCCACTTCACTAGGTGCTCCATGTATGTCTTGTGCCTAGTCTTCTTCTTCACCCTTGAGTCTAGAATCTTGTCCACTTGTGGTCTGATCTGATCAGGTACCTTGATTTTGTCCACATCCTTACTCACCTCAGCACTATACTGTTCCTCATCCATTTCTGGTCCTTTATACTTCACCAAGTCCTTCACATTGAAGATAGGCGAAATGGACATCTCCTTGGGTAACTCCACCTTGTATGCATTGGATCCATACTTAGCCAACACTTTACATGGCCCTATCCTTTTCATCTACAAATTACTTGGTATGCCTTTCTATAGTCTTTCCTTGTTCAAGTATACCATCACCAAATCACCTATTTCAAATTGTAGATCTCTCTTCCCTTCATCTCTTTTAGCCTTCAACTTCCGGTTAGCCTCCATTAATATCTTCTTTACCTGCTCATGAACCTCTCTCATTGACTGAGCAAAATCATCAGCATGTCCACTGATTCCTTCTTAACCTTTTAGGTCTCTTAGCTCAAGTACACCCCTTGGATGTAACCCATATACAATTTCAAATGGGCTCTTACTAGTAGACCTGTTTGTGCTATCATTGTAGGCAAATTCTGCCTGTGAAATGACTTGTTCCCATCCTTGTCCATACTCCTTAGTTAGACAGCTCAACAAGTTACCAAGTACCCTATTTATCAAGATTTATGGTGAGCTTCTCCTCTTGAAGTTTCTTCAACACAAGTTCTAGGTGCTTCATATGTTCTTTTGTTTTGCTAAAGATGAGGATATCATCTAAGTAGACTACCACAAAGACTCCTATAAAGTCCTTCAAGACCTCATTCATCACCTTCATAAAAGTGCTAGGTGCATTTGTAAGCCCGAATGGCATTACTAACCACTCATATAACCCCTCTGTGGTTTTAAAAGTTGACTTCCATTCATCTCCCTCTTTCATCCTAATCTGATAGTAGCCACTTTTCAAATCAATCTTGGAGTAGTACTTAGCACCCCCTAAATAGTCCATTAACTCTTCTATCCTAGGAATAGGAAACCTATATCTAATGGTTATCCTATTTATGGCCCTAGAATCAGTACACATTCTCCACTTATCTCCCTTCTTAGGTGCCAACACCACTGGAACAACACATGGGCTTATGCTTTTCCTGATCAACCCTTGGTCCAAAAGTTCTTGAACTTGCCTTGCTATCTCCTTGTTCTGCTCCAGTGTCATTTTGTATGCAACCTTGTTAGGAAATGTTGCTCCTGGTACAAAGTCAATTTGATGACTAATTGCCCTCTTAGGTGGTAGTGTAGCTGGTGTGCCTTCACAAATGATATCCCTGAACTGATCCAACAGTTGCTTCACCTCTGTTGTCATAGGTAGCCGACTAGGTGACTCCTCCTCCTTTGGATTCAACATGATTGCATAGACAACTCCTTCTTCCTCCTTCATGTCTCTTAGGAATTCCTTTCCACTCATCAAAAGTACACTAGATTCTGCCTTTTCCACTATGCCTTCTTGGGGAAAAAACTTCATGGTTAAGCGCTTGAGCTGAAGTATACTGGAATGGGTGACCTCCTGGGAAGGCCTAGTGCCTCACCTCTATTTTGAGCATCACTTAGATGCAATGAGTGCTAAGTGGTCCATTCAATATCATTTCAAATTTGTTGCTTTAAGCAACTTACAACTTTGCAACTTAAGACTCCTCCAACCTAAGGGATCGATCCGGTGGAACATAGCTCGAAGCGATTCCACATGTTTTGGTGCAAAAGAGGACCATGCCTAACGTAAACATACCTATTTGGACATGTTGGAACAGTCCACTTGATCACACAAGTTGCAGAACGAAAGTTGCACCGCTCTGCAACTTTGCATTGCTTGCATTTGATGCTTTTTCCATCAAGTGAAAATCTGCCACCACTGGAAAACCACTCTGAGATAGCCAAAACCGAGAGAGGTTTTTGTAGACAGGTTCAACGTGATCCTATAGGATCATACGAGAATTTTCTAAGCATCACAACATCTGATTAATAGTATGCTGAAGTTTGCAGTCATTTTGCACTTTGGACCCTTAAGGGATCGATCTAGTGGAACATAGCTCAGAGCGATTCCACATGTTTCGGTGTGAAAGAGGACCATGCCTAGCATAAAAATACCTATTTAGATGTGTTGGAACAGTTCACTTGGTCACACGAGTTGCAGAGTGAAAGTTGCACCACTTTGCAACTTTGCACAGCTTGAATTTGACACGTTTTCCATCAAGTGAAAATCCGCCGCCACGAGAAAACCACTCCAAGATAACCAAAATCAAGAGAGGTTTTTCTGTAGGATCATGAGGTTAACTTCAAATGAGTAACTCAAGATTCCCTCACTAAGCTTCACATGCTCTCTTATAATGGCTTGAAATCAAAATTGAGATTTGTCAAAATCATCAAAATAAGTATGTTGCATTGGTTTTTTGGCTGAGATTTTCTTTAATGGCTCTTAAATCAGCATTTCTGCAACGAAAGATCAATCAACGCTTAGTAGTTTACTTACAAATACGCAAAGTAAAAGAGAAAAAGAAAGAGCATCCAAAATGGAAATGAAATAAAAATAGATGGAAGGCACTTACAGATGTTGCATGCAGGCATCAAAATAAGGATGTTGCATTGCTTTTCTGGTTGACATTCTCTTGGATGGCTCATATATCTGTATTTTTTGCAAGGGGACGCCAATCACTGTAAAAGAAGATGATAGCATTGGCATCAAATAAATTAATGTGCATACAAGTATAAATTAATAAGAACCAATGTGCATATACTTACAAATTAATCCAACGAACCATCCAGATATGCTCTACTCTTTATTGTGTCAAGTATTGCCTCATGGTCAGACTCACGGACCTTCCATAATGTCTTGTTCAAGGGTCCACCCAAATATTTGGTCAAATGAACATTGGATTCCACGACAAGGTTCGAGTAATGAAGAATCTTACGATGCATGTCAAAGTCCTGAAATAGCCAATGTTTAACACTTGAATGTGGGTACCTTCTAAGCCATGTTCCAGTAACCACAACTGAGCCTGTAGGGTATTCGATGTTTTCTCCATCTATAACTGGGGCCTCCAATTTCTTTTTGGTCTCAACACAACGACACAAGTAATAGTTTGTTCCCTCTTCATTGTCTTCATCTACAATAATTGCATAAACATGCCCTGCATTGATATGTGCAAAAAATCTCTTGAAGTTTGTGAACATTACGAATACAGTATAAAGTAAGATCTAACGATATGGAATTTCAACAACTAAAAAAGTAGATATATCACCTCGTTGAACTAGATCTAATATGTGGTCAAAGTCGACCGATGATTCTATCTGTGTTAGTTCCAATGCCATCGGAGGGCGATACGTGTGAAGTGGGCTAAGATAACTTGTGAACCATTTGTCAACCCACTCCCCCAACTCACAATCATTCTAGTCTTGCATTGTACAAGAAGAAAAAAAGCATGCCATCTTTCGTGTATCGATACTCCATGAACCTGTATTTGAGCTAAGGAAAGAGTGTACCTCACTCGATCCTATTAGTGTACAAAAATCTTCATATGGTGCAATGTTAGTATCATCCATCAACCAAAAAAATCTACGAACTGAAGACGTACCTTCATTACCTAGACCCGTCAAAGCATTACACCGCTCGACGATTGATTTTGCATCTATCAACTTTGCATTGTCTTTATACTTTAACTCTTCTCGTGCTAATGCTCTTTTCACACATGCTCCTGCACCATCATGCTCCCCTTTCCATGTCCAGCCTCACAAAACTTCCACATATGTTGAACACTTGTAATGACATGCATCCTGCACAACTAGTAGAACATGCGCAAGTTCTTGAACTGTGTTGCACAGTTATCAGACCATATTATATGTTGATCATATTCTATGCCCCTCTGAGCCAAACCATTGTAGAACATCTAGAAGCAACCTTGCATGAACTCTAGAGAATGTGTGCGATCATCACTAATGTAAAAGTGGTACTCCCTCAATACCTTCCTTTGCTCATATGTACTATCAGATGCATGAATGAATGCTATGTGCACAAATATCAAAACTTGTGTAGAGTTGTAATATTGTGACTGCACCTCATGTTGTGGTTGTAGAGTGTAGTTCTCTGCAAATTCAACCACGGATACTATGCTTCCAACTAGAAAGGTGTCCTTGCATAGCTTGAACTGTGTGTCCAACCATCGAGCTCTATGGGTATGCATTGCATACTCAAACAATATATTGTCATGAAATGTGGTCTTAAATTTGTACACTAGAATCTTCTCAATAACCAAATCACACCTTTTTGCTTGAGACCCATCTTTTGTAGCATATTCCACTGTTTTATACTTTCCGAACTCTACTAGTTTTTGTCCCACCTCATCTGTGCTTTCCATATGTTGACATACTGGCATACACTGGAAGCCACCACAACACTCGTATGAACCATCCAAGCATGTTGTCCTATAGAATATCTGGCCATCCTCTATTTCACATAATTTTTTTGATAAGAACTCTCTTGAAGATTTTGGTGGGGCTTCTATGCCACAATCATGCAAAACATCGTTAGTATGCAAATCTAAACATATAGAACGATAAACATCATAATGGTTAGAAAATTAAATATGTAGTCTACAACAACAAGTAGTGCGTGTGTGATTTATCTTGACATACAAAGGTTTAAGCAGTTCAAAAAATCTTTGAGAAATACTAATTTGAGGATAATCATTTTCAAATTTCTAAAAAAATTGGGTTTGAGTCATATCCAAAAAATGCTCTGGATGTGGCTCACGATTCCGACTACCGATTCTCCTTCTTACCACATCCCTTTGATTCGGAGATGGCCTTGTGTTATTCTTCCAATACTCTTCAATTAGTGTTCTCAAGGCTTCAACAACTTCTTTATCTTTTCGTGACAGTCTCCCTGAGAATTCCCATAATTCATTTGTATCATTTCCCTCAATTCTTTGCCGCCTTTGAATGGCTCTTGATAAAATTTTTCTACTAATTCTCATTTTTTCACTAGTCTTTTTAATTAGGTGAGCTCTCTTTGTTTGAAAACTTACCAAAGTCGATGTAATGACACGTCAGGTGACATTACTATCGTTTGAGCGTGAGGTCTTACCCACACTCTCATAAGCATCCATTAGATTCTTCACAATAGTGTCTTCACTCGATGCATTCGATGTTCTCAACCCAAGAGTCTTCATGATGTTCCTATACTTTACACCCCGCATCATTTCAACAAATAGTTGACATCTTGCAGTCTCATTTAGCCTTTCAAAGAATCTTTCCCAAATCTTATCAGCATATCTTCTACAAGTGCGTGTTGAAATCTTACCTTCCATGTGCTGCAAAATCTCATCATCAATATTAATCAAATACTTTGGCTTTCTACGCAAAATTCTTGGTGGTGTTCTCCTAGGTACATACATCTCAACATTAGGAATTTCATCAATATTTAATTGAGGTGGGCTAGATTGCATACCTTCGATCGAGGGTGGAGAAGAAGACATACCTTGAGGTTCATATGGGAATGATGGCATACCTTCTTCGTCAATTTCGAGTGATGATGTACTCTCAACTTGAGATGTGTTGGATGGTGTCCAAAAATATTCACTTGCGGTAAATGGTGTCCCTCCATATTCACTTGCAATAGATGGTGTTCGTCCATATTCACTTGTGCTAGATGGTGTCCCTCCATATTCGCTTGTGCTTAATGGTGTCCCTTCATATTCACTTGTCGTAGAGGGTGTGTCTCCAACTACGGTATCTGAATCTGTCTTACGATGATGCTTTCGCATTCATGCTTGTTGTGCTGCCAATTCCCATTCTCTTTTTGAAGGTTGAGGTTCCTCTACAATCGGGTTATTTTCATCAATCGTTTCCAATTTCTTCTTTTCACGATATGCTGCCACCCGAACTCTCTCTTTTTATTTCAAGGTTTCGTTCTCTTCGTCTGTTAGTTTCTTCTTTGTCTTTTTCTTCAGCATGGTGGATAATTTTATCTGTACCATGGTAATGAGATGAATATTAGTTCCTAAAAAATGTATCCATTCAAGATAATTGAAAAATATATGTCATTGAAGCTTCATTTAAACAATACTTAGAATCATCGTGTACAAAAGTAGGGTCTTTTATTATTGAACATGCCTTGGAATAAAACTAATGACAATATGATATGTGTTTCTTAGCTCAAACAAGCACTTTTCCATGAAAATTTGAGGAACCAAGGAGTGATTTTGAAAAATTGTTGGTGCAGGAGCACCTTAAAGGTCTTTTGGAAGATCTTGGCAATTTTGGCTTGTAGGTGGTTCTAGTCAGCCACCAAAGTAATAAGGACTATGATGTAAAGTCCCAATAGTGTTTTTGATGTGTGAGTTAAGGTAGACTTAGGGTAGTCTAGAGCCTTGAAGTTTGGAGAAGCCTGAATGATGAAATTAGGCAAATTAGTCCATGTAGACTTGACAATTTGTCCTAAAAGTGGGAAAAGGGCATTAATGATGCTCTAATCCTGACCCAAGGGTCCTAGCACGTGGGAGAAAGGTATATAAGGTTAGAAAAACCCTAATTGAGCATGTGGGAAAGCTATTGTACGATTTGGAGTTTTGGAAGGGGAATTTGTGAGTTGGAAGAGTGCAAATTTCATTGAATTTCTGTTTTTGTGCCTTCATCCAGTCAAGAATGGATTGAAAGGACCTATCTAATGATTTTATTCTTTCAATTGTGTCACTTAATTACTGTGTGAAGCATTATATTAGCCATTTAGTTCAATTTCTTTCTGTTTTGCAAGTTTTTAGAGTTTTTGGTCTCATAGCCCGTTCAGGCCAGTTTTTGGAAATAATGATCCCCACTTGAATTATCATGGCAAGGCTATCATGGCCACTTGGAATTAAGTAGGGGAATGTTTTTATAGCATACATATGGTGTGTGATGTCTTGATTTGCAGGGGAGATGGTGAATTCATCAAGAACTAGGCGAGTGCAAGTGCATTCTGGCTAGTGGCTTGGAGAGGACAGCAGTAAAGAAAGTTGTTAAATGGATTGGTTTGTGACAATCAAGAGCAAGAGAGTGTGGGAACATGTATTCTAGACATTTTTCGTGCAAGGAGGAGAGTTGAGGAGGTCATTGAAGCCCTCAAAGTTGGAAAAAGGAGCCAAAACCCTAGAAACCCTTGAAAATAGGGGGTATGAGGACAATCCTATGTACAGATGCCAAAGGGACTAAAAACCTGGTAAATATTGAAGCCTAGGGTACCACTAGAAATAATCTATAAAAATATTTTGGGGTTGTTAAGACCGTTTTTGAGAAAAGCCAAGAAAACAGGTTCTAGGAGGCTTAATTGGGCAAAAGGCTACAAGGCCTAAAATTGGGTTTTTCAAGAAAGCGATGGGTACAAGGTGAAAGAATCCTATGAGATGGATCAATGAGGAGTAAAATAAACAAGGGGATAGTGAGAATACCCTTTACTAGCCCCTGGAGTGGTTAGGACACTTTGGGTCAATGTGGAGCCCAAGGAAGCTTAGTGGTGAATTGAGAGCAATGGTGAAGAATTTAAAATTGGTGGAGAGTCTTATGAGGTGAGAGGGGTTTAGGAGGTATCCCTAAGTAGGGTAGAGAGTAATACCATAGGAAGACCATAGAATAGGTCTTGGGAAGAGCAAGATTGCTCTTGAAAGATAAGACTCCCCATCAATTGTTGAAGGAGTGGTAAGGAACTAAGTTTGTGTGTAAGGGCAGACTTCTGAAATGTTTCATTTTTGTTGTACTAACTCAAACAAAGATTTATTAAGCAAATAATGGTTTGGTTTTCCCTTAAGAATTATAGTTTGTGTTTGTAAACAATGGTGCCATTATGGAAGATTTAAGACAACTTGTGAATGACATAATCATTGGTTGATGTTTTGAGGAACCTAGTTGATTGTAATCAGTTATTTTCAAGATTTTCAAGGTGTTTTGAAGGTCCTTAAGGAATTGGGAACTCTTAATGCTAATTTGAGTATACGAATCAAATGTTTTGTGAAGGGAAATATAGTTGAATAAGTGTGTCAAGATAGGTGTTGATTTCTTCCTTTGTACTGCATCAGTTTGTGTAGATGTATTGGAAGGTGTTTGGACCCTTTAGAGGAATGGGAGAGGCTTGGATTTGTCTTAAAGGATGAATTTTGGTGAATGGTTCTGAATTTCTATAATTGGCAAGTGTAAAATGGTAATTGGCAAGTGTAAATAATTGTGTATATAATTTGGTAATTTAAAATGTGCATTGACAACCTAAGGTTATAATGACAAACAAAAATGAAAGCAAGCCATAATAGAATGAAAGAAAATTTGTAAAGACTTCACATACCTTAAAAACCAGACTTTCAAATGGAGGAGTTCAACCCAATTATGTAGCCTTAGCTTCTTCTTTCTTCAAACTCCACAACAATTTGACTTGTTCAAAAGCTTGTTCCCTTCCAAACTTCAATTGTATATCAGTTTTCAATGGAATTCAAACTTCAATTGATATTATATGTCTTTCAACGTGGAAACTCTGCTATTTCATGCAAGGTGGTAAAAAGATCATGGAAAAGGTGATGGAATGTGAAAAAGATGCTTGCACACTTCACAACATCATCAAAAAGTTATTTTTTGTCGGAGCACATGCAAAACCAGGGGAATATGCAGACCGTGGGCCTTCAAATCACGCGTATATAGATTTTTTTACCGTTTTAGTGGAGTACAAAATGCGCTCGCATTATAACGCGCACGCGTTATGTGAAATTTGGTTTTCTTGGTGTATTTTTGAGAGTATAGGAGTTTCTGAGAGAGTGGGAGGGAGAGAGGGGGAGAGTGGAAGTTAGTGAGGGAGGGAGAAGCGAAGAGTGGGAGAAAGAGAGAGGGAGAGAGTGGGAGATAGAGTGGGAGGGAGAGAGGGGAGAGTGGGAGATAGAGAGGGAGGGAGAGAGGGAGAGAGTGGGAGAGAGTGGGAGAAGGGGAGAAGTGGGGATTGGGAGATAGAGACCTAAACCCTAAACCCTAAACCCTCAACCCTCAACCCTCAACCCTCAACCCTTAAACCCTAATCCCTCAACCCCTATACCCTCTTAATGCCTCAACCCTTAAACCCTAATCCCTCAACACTTAACCCCTATACCCTCTTAATCCCTCAACCCTTAAACCCTAATCCCTCAACA